>JAPKLW010011923.1:0-10504 GCA_026898455.1 Plectranthus barbatus | reverse complement strand
TACACAGTTTTCCATCTTCTTTATCAGTTCTTCTCGATTATTTCACATGGTATCAATCGCAGGAATATTTCTTTGATTTGTTCGATCCTGTTCTTTCATGGCTGCTTCTATTTCCGCTGCCGATGCTCTGTACGAAGAGCAATTGCTTCTCCACGGATCTGATCACCCAGGTGTGAGTCTCGTTCCATTTCCATTGACCGACGCCAATTATCGTATGTGGCGGATTGCGGCGGTCACAGCTCTCACGTCGAAGGATAAGATGGGCTTAGCTGATGGATCGTGCGTCTGTCCACCGTCCACATCGAAATATTTCAGAAAGTGGAAGAAGGTTGATTGTATGGTGCTTTCATGGCTGAAATCGTCTATCTCAAAAGACTTGGTTAATCAATTCGCATATGTCAGTTCCACATCGGTGCTTTGGCGTGAACTTGAAGATAGGTACAGTGTGACAAACCTTTCTCTTTTGTATCAGCTCAAACGTGATATTGCTTTGATGAAACAAGATGGTTGTAGAGTGACTAATTTTTACGGCAAACTTAAGGATCTCACGGATCAATTAGAGGCTCTCCGGCCAGGGCTCGACTGTGAGAGTATTGCTCGTAAATATTCTACTAAATCTGATGAGTTTAAGCTTGGTGTGCGTGCGGCTTTTTCTGATGCTGCTGAATTTGTTGATTCAATTCGACTGGAAGACCGAACTATGGAGTTTTTATTGGGGTTAAATGATTCGTTCTCCGTTGAGAAGAATCAAGCGTTACTTTCTGATCCACTGCCTTCTATCACAAAGGTTTATTCCATGATGTTGAAAGCCGAGCAGAATCGACACATTGCTGAGACTTTTAACATGAGCTCTGAAAATGTTGCCATGCATGTTAAGCCTCAATGGCCTCGTGATGGTACTCGCCCTCGCACATTTCAGAGGCGCGATCCTGTTGTATGTTCGCATTGCAAGCGAACTGGGCATTCCATTGACAAATGCTTCAAGCTTGTTGGCTATCCGGATTGGGTAGATAATAACAGACGCAAGGGACCTTCTGTTGCAGCCATGGCTTCAGATACTCCATTGGAGTGGAATGATGATGCTCGACCGCCTTCCTCTTCCGCTGTTGAAATGGTCAACATTGCTATGTTGCCCGAGTTTGCAGGTAACTCTCTAAACACATGCTGCAGTTCTTCGCTTGATATATCTATACAAGTAGGGTCTTGGATAGTTGATACTGGAGCAACCAATCATATGTGTAACTCTTTAGATCTTCTCATTTCTCCTAAATCTATATCTACTCCCATACCCGTCTGCCTTCCTGATGGAAGCTTACAACATGTCTCACATACTGGTAACTCGAAATTATCTCCTTCTCTCACCTTGGTTTCGGTTCTATACATACAATCTTTCAAATTTAATCTACTATCTGTGCATAAAGCTGCGAAAGATTCACACCTGTGTTTCCATTTTTTTTATTCTTGTTGTCTGGTACAGGACCTTAAACATAACTCCATCATTGCTGCGGGTAGTTTGATCAAGAACTTATACATCATCACTTCTCATTCATTCCAGCCGCATGTCATTCATGATGCTCAGGCACAGCTGTCTTCTTAATGTTTTTTTCATTCTGCCAATCTGTTTTGTAATCTCTCTGTTGATGCAAATATATGGCATTCCCGTTTAGGGCACCCATCAAATAAAGTGTTTTCCCAGTTGCCTTCCTCTATTTCTAAATCTGCACACACTGATATATCTCAACGTGAAATATGTGTCAAATCCAAACAACATTGCTTTCCCTTTCCTACTAGTCAGATTCATTCTTCTTCTTGTTTTGATCTCTTGCATATTGATGTTTGGGGGCCGTATAAAATCCTCTCCAGAACTGGATCTCGTTTTTTCTTAACCATTGTAGACGATTTTAGTAGATGTACATGGACAATGCTACTGTCACACAAATCTCAAGTTTGCCAAACTCTCACCTCATTTCTCACCTACATTAAAAATCATTTCAACCAATCTGTCAAGACCATTAGATCAGACAATGGCTCTGAATTCACCAATTTTGCTTGCCAAACCTTATTCAGTAATCTTGGCATCATACATCAAACTTCATGTCCCTACACACCACAACAAAAGGGTGTGGTAGAACGTAAGCATAGGCATCTCTTACAAGTAGCCCGTGCTCTCTTACTCCAATCTAACCTTCCCAAAACATTTTGGAGTGATGCTATCCTCACTGCTACACATATTATCAACAGATTGCCTACTCCCCTTCTTAACTGGAACTGCCCATATTATCTCTTATATCATAAACAACCAGTCTATTCCTCCCTCAAATCCTTCGGTTGCAAAGCCTTTGCTTTGATTAAGTCACACAACATAGACAAATTAGATAGCAGATCTTACCCTGGGGTTTTCATTGGGTATCCTACTTCTCAAAAAGGTTTTAAGGTTTTTGTACCAGACTTGAATCGGGTGGTGGTCTCAAGGGATGTTATCTTTCATGAAACCTCATTTCCTGGCATTTCCCAGTCCTCAGAATATCAGCTTCCACTCTCTATTCAGAATAATCCTATTACGTGCTTTGATGATTCTCCTCCACCTCAAAATATCTCTGATCATATTTCTGCTCCAACTTCACCTCAAAATATCTCTGATCATATTTCTGCTCCAACTTCACCTGAAAATATATCTCCTTCTTCATCCAGCAGCACTGCACCTACTTTGAGTCCTATTCCTGATATTCCTACCCATATCAGACAAAGCACACGCATTAGACACCCTCCTTCTTGGTTAAAAGATTTTGCCACAACTCTCTCATGTGTAGAATTACCCATTTCCGCTGATTGTTCTATGGCTGACTCTTTCATTGATTCGGTTGCTTTATTATCTTCTTTTCATGAACCTGCTACTTATAATCAAGCTAGAACTAACCTAAAGTGGCAGGAAGCTATGCAAAATGAGCTTGATGCTCTTGAGAAGAATCATACTTGGGAGATTGTATCTTTACCTGATGGGAAGCGCCCAGTTGGATGCAAATGGGTTTATAAGATCAAGTGCAATGCTGATGGTTCCATTGAAAGATATAAAGCCCGGTTGGTTGCGAAAGGTTTCACCCAAGTCGAGGGTGAGGATTTTCAGGATGTTTTCTCTCCAGTCACAAAGGTTGTCACTATTAGGTTGTTTGTGGCCATTGCTGCGTCTCATGCTTGGTCTATTCATCAAGTGGATGTGAATAATGCCTTCTTACATGGGCATCTTTCTGATGATATATATATGCTTCCTCCCCCTGGCTATTCGAAGTGCAAACCAGGTGATGTTTGTAAGCTCAAACGCTCTTTATACGGTCTTAAACAGGCTTCCCGAGAGTGGAACACCGAGCTTACATCCAAACTTCTTCTTTATGGTTTTGAGCAGTCCTAGCATGATCATTGTCTTTTTATATACACATCTGGTACTGATCATATCTATCTCATTGTATATGTTGATGATGTGCTCATCACAGGTTCGAGTATTCCCATCATTGAGCAGATTAAATCACACCTTCATTCCCTCTTCACTATCAAGGATCTTTGTGAGGTCAAGTATTTTTTGGGTATGGAGTTTACTCGGTCTTCCTCTGGTATCTTCATTTCACAGTCTAAGTACACACATGATATCTTGAAGGACATGAATATGCTTGATTGCACTCCCGCTTCATCTCCTTTTCCGCCTGGTCTTCGATTCCCAGCCGAAGATGACAACACAGTTCCTCTCCTCGATGATCCTATGCCATACAGAAGGTTGGTCGGCCGCCTTTTGTATTTGAACTACACCCGGCCGGATCTTACTTACGCCGTCCAGCAACTAAGCCAATTTGTGCATGCCCCTCGGCAATCACATATGCAGGCTGCTACTCATGTGCTGCGCTATATCTCAGCTTCTCCCTCTCGCGGCATTTTTTATTCATCATCTAACAACCTTCAACTCCGAGTTTTCTCAGATTCTGACTGGGGTGCGTGTAAGACCTCCCGTAAATCTTTGTCTGGTTTTTGTATTTTCTTAGGTGACTGTATTTTGTCTTGGAAAACGAAGAAGCAACCCACCATCGCATGTAGTACTGCTGAAGCTGAATATCGCGCCATTGCTGCAGCTGTTCATAAGCTTCAATGGGTTACTTACATGCTTCGAGATTTCAGTTGCTCGGTCTCTCTTCCTGTCCCGTTATTTTGTGACAATAAAGCCGCTATTCACATCACTGAAAATGCCGTATTTCATGAGCGGACAAAGCATATAGAGATTGATTGTCACGTTGCCCGTAACGCTTTCAAGACTGGGTTGATTCTCCCTACGCATGTATCTTCTGGTTCACAAATCGCTGATGTGTTTACTAAGGCGGTTTCGGTTCATTTGTTCCATCATTTTGTGTCCAAGCTGCTTCTTTGGGAGGTGCAGCTTGAGGGGGGGATATTGAGGTTAACACAAGTGGAGAATACACACACGAAAGAAGAGAAATAGTAGCTTCTGGAAGAGTTCAAGTGCATGCATGTGCATGCATGTGTAACTAACTCTAACTAAGTGGTTAGTGAGTTAGTTAGTAGATATTTTAGTCTAGAACCATCCTATCCTTGTATAAATAGAGTGAATGATGTAAACATGAACGATGAACATAATTTTCAGATCAAATACACAGTTTTCCATCTTCTTTATCAGTTCTTCTCGATTATTTCACAAGAATGAGATCCTTTAATATTATAAAATGCCCCATCCCTGGACGATATTACATTAGCATCACTCATTTCCTTAAAAAACCGACTTATAAGAAGAATAATAAATTAACACAATATAGAAATCCTATAAAAACCCAGACCGGCATCCCAAATCAATATAGGACATTTAATAGTTATGATCTCGAAATCTTGTAGTATTGAGAAACAATTTGATCTGAGAAAGCTGGTTTATTATATGTATCCACAACTGGTAGAAAATCTTGAAATGATCCAAAGTTCAGCAATGCAGATATTCATGCAACATAAACAAGCTCGAGTCCCTTATTACTCCTAACTCATCTTCTTGTCATTGATCCCTCATACCACTAGCTCTCTAGTGTCGATATAAAATTCGTCACAATCAAAATCATACGTAAAATGACTTAAATATTACCAAGTGACTCCTCTCACTACAAAGTGCCCACATCATTTGAAAAAGTCAATGGCAATTTATCTTATTTATTTCATTTCTATTCAATTAGTTTTACAATAATGATTATAGATCCAATATCCTCAAACTAAAATTACATAGTAACAAATAAGAGTATTATCAACTCAGGAGTAAAGAAGTTAAGAAAGTCCGCGAAGACTTCGCAAGATTGGAGGCTGGCCAAACCATGCTGTTGTTGAGCCAGCCTAATGTCAAGCTATTGTTCTAATGGATGCGGATTATGTGAACGGAGCGAGCTCATCAAATCTGGAAACTACATATTGGTCCCTTGATAAGTGCGCTATTTTGTTCACTTATCTATGGATTTTTAGATTGTTTTGATGAGATTATAGTGTGTTTACTCTAAATTATGAGCATCGTAGTGTTTTTATGCCTGAGTTGTGTGTTATGCTCGAAAATGCAGGTTTTTGGAGTGAAAAATTGACTAAGTCTGGAAAAAAGGAGTTTTGACCGAAGGCTCTATTTCGATCGACGGAAAGTGTGTCGATCGAAACAGAGGCATGCTGCAAATGAAGAACACGTTGAAAATTCAGCTGATCGACAAAAGAAGAAATCCTGTCGATCGACAGGGATGTCTGAAGCAACCAGTCGACAGAGCTTCAAGTGTCCGATTTCGAAGAGCCCATTTCGATCGACAGAAATTGTGTCGATCGAAATTCAGGTCGTGCTGAAGGAATTTAATGCTTTTAAGTTATTTCCATGTTGGGACAATTAAACTTAGTATATATTGTTTTGTTTAGGCGAAATTGGAGGATTATGCCACTTTTGAGACTAGAACCCTAGAGTTTTTCTTGCCCTTGAATTGTTTCTGAATTCTGGTGAGGATTGTGATCGAACCTTTGAAGATTGGATGCAATTACAAGGCTTGTTTTCTCTATGAAGTTGTGTCCTAGGTTTTATCTTTCCATATTTCTGTTTAACATGAATATGTGTAGGTAAACCTTTATTAAGATTATAGGGTTTATGTGATTGTCTTGGATGCATGTTTAGGTGATTAAATCGATCAATATTTTAATTGGTTTATCAATTCTTGTGCTTTTTCTTAATCTGATTAAATTGGCCATTTGATTAGGTTTTCATAATTAATTAATTTGAGACTGAAAGGTGAAAATTGATTAATGGATTATGAATTGATAATATGGATTTTAATTATGTCTGAAAAGAGGAATTTAATCCATAGGATTAAATCTGATGTTTTTAAGGAGTTGTTAATTTTCCTAGAGACCGAAAGGATATAGGAAATTGATGATCTACTTTATGAGTTGCCAAACCCTGGAATTTGTAATATTTTCCTGATGTTCCACCAAATCTTTATTTTAAATTAATCGATGAAATTTCCTTGCATGCTATCCTTGACATGAACTCTCCCTGGAATCTGATCTTTTCTCTAGTGTTTTAAAACCTGATTTTAATTCCCTGCTTTAATTTAATTTTCTTGCAAAATTAGTTTTAAATCTCAAAAACCCTTTCAAGTTTATATTTACTTAGACAACAAATCGAAAACAAATGGTTCAGTATATGAGGTGTTCGCTTTTACAATCTCTGTGGGAACGATAATTTTAACTTGTCACTATTCTATAAAAAATTATTATAAAAATTAGTGATCAAATTTTGGCGCCGTTGCCGGGGATTGTTAAGAATTATCTTGTTATTGAATCTGTTTAGGGTTTTTGATTTAAGTTGTAATTTTAATTTTAATTTCCCTTTCAGTTTTGCAAAATTTACTTATTATTTTCCTTAAAATTTTCGCCAGTTTTCCTTTAAATTTTACTCTCTGTTTCGACCGACAGGGAAAATTTCGATCGACAAGTTACCTGTCGATCGACACGATTTCTGTCGACCGACAGAGAAGTTGTTTTTCAGATTTTTACTGTTTTCTTGTTCAAATCGTGTGTTAGTTAATTTAATTCAGTTTTATTGTTGTTCTGTGTGTACTCACTATTCCCTTGATGATTTTCAGGTAGTTAATGCACACAAGGAGGAGTGGTAAGACACCGATTCCCATCGACCCTAAGATTGAGGCTACGTGCAGAAGAAACAACAGCCGGAGACACCGAGAGAAAGCCGCTTCCAGTAGTGAAACTGTCAAGATGGCCGAAGATCATCAAGAGAACATTCCCAACCTTACTCCCGAGCAAATAGCTGAGCTCTTGAGAGAGATACACGCCATGCGGGAACGTATGGTTATGCTGGAGCAGGAAAGAGCCAATAACAGGAATAATCGGAACAACAATCTACCTGATGAGTCCTCAGATGATGAAGATGAGGATGATGATCTAGGGATTGATGCTGACGAGGATGAAGATGCTATCCAGAAGAGATACAGACCTAAGTTCCAGGAGATTTATTTCAGCATTGGCATCAATGCCAATAACTTTGAGCTGAAGACTGGGTTGGTGCAGATGGTTCAGCAGAGTCAATATGGGGGCCGAGCTACTGAGGACCCCTATGCTCATCTTGACAAATTCATCATGCTCTGCAACACCGTGAAGATCAATGGAGTCAGCAAAAGTGCCATGCGAATGAGGCTCTTTGCCTTTTCTCTGCGTGACAAGGCCCAGTCATGGTTTACTGCTTTGGATAAGACCAACATCAGCACTTGGAAGGAACTGAGGAACGCATTCTTGATGAATTTCTTTCCCCCAAGTGTCATCAGGCAAAGGAAGAAGGATATCACTAGGTTTGCTCAGAGGCACGATAAGAATTTCTATGAGGCCTGGGAGAGGTACAAGGAGTTGTTGAGGTTGTGTCCTGGTCACAATCTTTGTTTGGCAGATCAAGTTGAGACTTTCTATGAAGGATTGAATGAAAAGACTGTCGAACTGGTGGATTCCACATTGGGAGATTCTGTGATGACAAAGGGTCCCAAGAAAGCCATGGCCTTCTTTCAGAAGATGGCAACTAACAGTCAGAGATGGTCTAGTAGCCGCAAGGAGCCAGTCAAAGCTGTGGAGAAGGTAGCAAAACCCGAGGTAGACCTAATGGGAGAGATCAAGAAGTTGAGAGAGGACTTTGCCAAGATAGAATCTGGACGAACCGTTGCTGCTGTCGATCCAGTTCCGTCCTCTTCTGGTGAGACTGATGCCGCCGATGTCAACTTTGTCCAAAGAGGTGGTTATCAGAATAACAACCGAGGGGGGTATTCACAAAATCTGGGCTACAATCAGAACTACAATCAAGGCTACAATCTCAACCGAGCAAGGAATCACCCAGGTTTCTCATATTCAAATCCTGATGCTGCCGAGCAACCTCCTGCTGGATTCAATGTGGAGAATGGAGAAATTGTTGAGCCAAAGAAGAAGCTGAGCCTCGAGGAAATCCTAGCCAAGTTCATGCAAGGGTCCGATAAGAGAGTTGGGAATCTGGAGAAAAAAGTGGAAGGTATCAACTCCAAAGTTGATAGAGTGGAGAAACATGCTCAGATCATAGAGACACAGGTCAGCCAGATTGCCGCATCCCTTGGCTCACAACATAAACAAGGGCAATTACCGAGCAACACTCAGGCCAACCCGAAGAATCAGAGAAATCAGGTCAATGCCATTACTTTGAGGGGTGGCAAGTCTTACAAGGGACCCGAACACAAAGGGGCCGAATCTGAGGCCGAAGAATGGAGTGAAAAGGAGCAGGAACCCAAGATCGAGTCAGGAGGTCTTGTCGATCGACACAGCTGCTAGGTCAAGGAGAAAAGTTGCCCCCGATGCCGTATCCGCAGCGATTTGCCAAGAAGAAGGTGAATGAGAGGTTTGCACGGTTTTTAGAGAACATGAAGAAGGTGCACATCAATATTCCTCTCGTGGAAGCTCTGCAGGAGATGTCGGGGTACATCAAATTCCTCAAGGATATGGTCGCTCAGAAGAGACCTATGCTACAGCACGAGACAGTGAACCTGTTTGAGGAATGCAGTGCTATTATTCAGAAGAAGCTGCCTCTGAAGAGAGAGGACCCGGGTTCATTCACTATTTCTTGTGTTATAGGTGGAGAGACATTCGGCAGGGTGCTTTGCGATTCTGGAGCAAGCATCAATCTGATGCCGTTGTCCATTTTCAAGAGACTGGAGATTGGAAATATCAAGCCGACTACCATCACTCTTCAGATGGCTGATAGATCGATCTCTTATCCGAGAGGAATTGTGGAGGATGTCTTAGTGAGAGTCAAAGATTTCATACTCCTGATAAACACTCATTCTGTGCATTTTATTGATATATTTATGCTTAGATTATACTTCAGATTGAGCCATTATGTGATCTTTTCATGCGTTATTCTTATTCTTTAAGGAAATATTACGTTTGGTTCGTTTGATGTTGTTTTGCACAGAGTTTATACGTTTCTGAGGTTTAAATGAGAGAATTGAACAAGTATTACCAGAGTTGATTCGTGTTGGCATGCAATGGAAGGAGAAAAAGATAGAAAAATCAAAAGAAAGCCGTAGAAAAGGGACTACGTGACTCAACCGACGTTTGCATGTGCACAGCCGGCGACCCACTTCCCTCAGCCGGCGATCAGCCTGCACAGCCGGCGATCAGCCCTCCAAACCGGCGGATCGCCGGTCCTGTTTTCCTCCCTCTCGAAGCGAAACCGGCGATCGCCCTCCCCTGTCGGCGATCGCCGATCGTGAGTCCCTGTTTGCCTATTCCGCGTGTTTGACGTATTTAAATCGTATCTTTTCGCCCAAGTCTTCAAAAAAATCTCATATCTTTTGAGATTTAAATCCCTCACCTATATATATAAGTTCCAGAAGTCAGAAAAAGGGTCCTTCACCATTATTTCCACATTCCTACGTTCCAAATTTATTCCCAAGGCTAGAAAAGGAGGGTTTTCTGCAGAAATTCAAGGAGAACTGGAAGAGCATGTCAGGAATTGAAGATTGAAGACTACGCGGTTTTTAATTTCCTTTTCCTGTTTTTATGACTCTTCATCTCTTTGTTTTTCTAGGATTTAGCATGTCTGGCTAAATCCATATTTGGATTCTAGGGTTTTGAAGCTTTGTATTTATTCATTCAACAATTTCTGCAATTTAATGTTCCTTTTCCTCTGATGTTCTGATTTAATTTGGGATTTTCAATAATTGCATTAATTATCATTAATTGTGATTTGAATTGATAGTTTTGAACCGAGAGGTCTAGGTTGTCAATTAAGACGCAAATTTATCAGATTTATTAGAACAATTATCCGTGAGGAAGTTGAACTTTTAAAGGGTTTTGAATCTAAGGTTTTTATCGAGAGTAAAATTCCTTTTTGCGCATCCGAGAGGAGTCATTAGGTATTTTATTTCCATGTTATGGTTTAGCATCCGAGAGGGTCGCCTGATAACATTTTCGCGAT
>JAPKLW010011921.1:0-10507 GCA_026898455.1 Plectranthus barbatus | reverse complement strand
AACACCACCAATGTTAAACATAGATGTGTTATACTTTGCATCTTCAAAATTGTTTCTGAATATTCCCTAATTGTCCTTGAGCACATCATTTGGCATAGAGGTTTTTACACGTATCGATTTGGTCAATTTAAAAAAATAAATATCGAGCAAACAAATATATACGATTTGAAATTTTTATAAATTTAATCATTTAAATAATTTTGCCAAATCAAATAAGCCAAATTATATTGAAATTGTTTTGAAATATTAATTTAATAAATGGTGCAAATAATAAAATTAATAAACCATTTTAATTGATTTGAATATTGATTCACCAAATGATACCAATAATAATATTTATATAATATGTTTTACATGCTATCAATAATAAATCGAATGTGATTGAAGAGAAAACAAGGTCGGAGGCTTGAAAGTGGAGAAAAGAGAAGTCAATTTCTTGAGAGTGGAGAGCATGCGGTTGGAAAGAAATTAAATCTATAACTTCATATAAATATGTAGACACTTAAACATTCTAGTAAATAGTATTTAGTTAATATAATTAGACTTATAATATTAACTAATTTTATACTTTCAAGTTTCAACTATTGGCTAACTTAATAACATTCAGTTTAGAAATTCTCAAACCAACTAGAAAATCACTTCTCGATCATATGAACCAATTAAATTAATTTATTGCTGCCCACCCCTAATTTAGCATCACGAAAATATAAGAAATTGGAGCAGCTTGGATTGTAGCGCAAAAGTTTCGGGTTTGAACTTCTCTTGGAATATCTAGATGTGTAAATGGGTATAGAATTTTAAATTAATGTATAATAACAATAATAATAATAATAATAATAATAATAAAATTGTAATCTATCCCTATTTATACGTTTGCTTTCATTAATTTCCTCTAGAAAAGCGTTTACTTGGAGTTGACTTTTGTATTTGTGTTTCTGTGTTTGTTTTTATAAATGAGGAATAAATTAATATCTATTTGGTTAATTGATTGGAACGCTTAGTTACGTCTGTTTAACCCCAAAAAATCTTACTATAGGAAAATAATAAGTAATTTTATTCCAAAAATTTTATTTTAAAGGATTTCATCCTAAAAATCTTCAAATTATCCCGAGTGTTTTTTATTAGGGTTTTTTTTATTCCATGGTTTTACATATCTTGTGAAGAAACTTTATCCCACAATTAGAGATAAAATTCACTAACGAAATAAAAATGTGAGATAAAGAACTCTCACACAAAGTATTTAGTATAAATTTCCATAACGAAATATAAATTAAAATGAAGTGATATGACTTCATGCATGTTAGAGTTTCATGCATGTTAGAGTTCTAATTTGTTGAAGTGTTGTGCAGTTAGTTTGTGTCTGAGTGGTGAGAAGCTGAAGTCTATTATTTTAGAGGTTACGCTTTTATAAGTAACCAGATAGATTGATTACACGTGTCGAGATCTGGGGAATTAGTTGGGAGAAAGAATATAGCTGTTGGTGGAGTCTGTTACTGTTAGAGAGCAGTTACGGTTTTCAGCAGTCATCTTCTTCGTTCAGCTGAGAGAAGAGAGAAATTCTCTGAGTTTTTGTGTTTAATCGTGTATCCAATTTCGTCCAGCAATAAAATCATAGTGTAACCCTCCGTGGATGTAGGCAATTGCCGAACTACGTATATCGGTGTGTTATTGTTTGTGTTTGATCATTTTCGTCGCCAATTCTGTAACAAAGTGGCACCGTCTGTGGGAACGGGGCGACGGTGATCGAATTCTGGGATTGAGAAATTGCTATGCAGAGCTCGTTTGAGTAGCAGCGAGGTTCTTCGAAGAAATTCTGCCCCCTGTGAGTATTTCTGTTTTGTCTGTGATTAATAAGACATCGAATAGTCTTAATCTTGGATTTTTTGGGTTTTTTAGTATTCTGTTTTGGAAGTTTAGAACTGTTGTTCATCTGATTGTGAATCTTGTGGAAGTTGAGTGATTCGATCTCCCTGATCTAGTATTGCTGTTCTTGAAATTTGTTCTGGGTTTGTGAATTGTCTATGAAGAAAGGGGATTATCTGTGTTTGATAGTTATGGCTTCAAGTCGATTTGAAATCGATAAGTTTTCTGGGAAGAACGATTTTGGGCTCTGGAAGATTAAGATTCGAGCTATACTCACTAAAGAAGGATTGGTAGATGCTCTCCTGCCCGACTCTGACAAGGCATTTGTTGGAGAGACAGCTGAGAAGAAGGCCAAGTTGATGGATAATTCTATGAGTACTCTACTCCTCAGTTTGAATGACAAAGTTCTGCGCGAAGTCTCCAAGGAGAAGACTGCTACAGACATATGGAAGAAGCTACAGAAACTGTACATGACTAAATCAATAGCCAACAAAATTTATATGAAGCAACGGCTATATGTTTTCAAGTTTAATGAAGAAAGAAACCTGTTAGATCAGTTAGATGACTTCCACAAGGTTGTGGATGAGCTTGAAGGCATTGGGGTAGAGATCGATGATGAAGATAAGGTCATACACCTACTAAATGCATTGCCTAAATCCTACTCCAGTGTGAAGGATGCTATGGTGTATGGAAGATCAGAGGGAATATCATTAGAGGATGTACTATCAGCCATCAAACAGAAAGAAATGGAGAAGCTCTCAGTGGTTATTAGAAATGATCATAGTGGAATGGGGTTGTACATCAAGAAAGGTCAGAAAGGTAGTTTTCAAAAGAAGAATCAGACATATAATAAGGGACGAAACCAAGACAAATTCAATTCAACCCAAGTAAAGGATTACAAACCAACATATATTCAAAAGAAGCCTTATGGAGCTTCACAGCAGCAAGAGGTTGGGGCTCCTGGTAACTTTCAGGAGACTAGGGTGTGCCATTACTGTAAGAAACCGGGTCACCTAATCAAGGATTGCAGTGTGTTGAAGTAAAATAACCTCTATCAACAAAGAGGGTCCAATCTTGTACGATCAACAGAAGATGTAACAGATGAGATTCTCAATATAATGGAGGCTGTTGGAGATGATTCCTAGATCCTTGATTCAGGATGTTCCTTTCACATGTGTCCAAGGAAGGAATGGTTCCTGGACCTAACTTTGAAGGATATGGGCACTGTGATGCTTGGAAATAATCACATTCGCAAGATTGAAGGTGTTGGATCAGTCAAAATCCAAAATCATAAGGGAGAAGTCAAAACTCTAACAAAAGTGAGGTACATCCATCAAACTCAGAGGAATCTTATATCCTTGGGTACACTTGAAGAGAAAGGCTTCAAGTTTGTTGGAGATGGAGGCACCATTGTAGTTTGTAAGGAAGGTGTTGAGGTGCTGAAAGGAAAGAGATTAAACAACATATACTACCTATTTGCAGAGACAATTTATGGAGAATCTGGTGTTGTCAAGGCTGTGGACTGCAAGCTTTGGCATCTTAGGACTGGACATATCAGTCACAAGGGCTTGGTTGAACTAAAGAAGCAAGGGCTAATCACCTATGAGGCTGAACTTGATCTTAGCAGCTGTGAGGAGTGCATCCTAGCTAAAAGCAAGAAGTTGCCATTTAAATCAAGTCAAAGGAGAAGCAGCCAGCCTTTAGACTACATACATGCTGACTTGTGGGGGCCATCCAGGACAGAAACACTAGGTGGAGGAAGATATTATCTATCCATCGTTGATGATTTTAGCAGGAAAGTATGGGTTCACATTCTGAAAACAAAAGATGAAGCTGCTCAGAAATTCAAGGAATGGACCTATCTGGTTGAAAATGAAAAGGGAAGGAAGATAAAATGCCTAAGAACTGATAATGACATGGAATTCCTAAGTGAAGAATTTGATTCCTTTTGCAGACAAAAGGGAATTAAGAGACATAGAACCACTCCATACAACCCACAACAAAATGGAGTGGTTGAAAGGATGAATAGAACCCTGTTGGAAAGGGTGAGGTGTTTGTTGGTTGGATCTGGTTTGTCGAAGGGGTTTTGGGGTGAAGCTTTGGCTACAGCCTGTCATTCGATAAACAAGTCACCCGCTACTGCCTCGGAGCTCAAAACTCCAGATGAGTTGTGGTATAGCAGGAAACCACATTACTCTTATTTGAGACCCTTCGGTTGTCTTGCTTATGTTCATACTAAGCAAGATAAGTTGGCTCCCAGAGCTTTGAAGTGCATCATGCTTGGTTATCCTACTGGTACGAAAGGATATAGGTTATGGTGCATAGAGCCAAACCAACAAAAGGTCATTAGTAGCTGGGGATGTTACATTTAATGAGCTGGTGATGCCTTATTTGCAGCAGAAAGATAAGGGAGTAGTATCTGAAGAAACATCTAAAACAGCATATGATTTCAAGAATGTTAAGGATGAACCTGAAGTTGAAGAACAAAAACCCGAAACTTCTGTTACAGAGAAGTCTGACATCAACAGACAGCCAACTCTAACAAATTACTGGTTGGCCAGAGACAGAGTGAGGAGGGAGATCCATCCTCCTAGAAGATTTTCAGAGGCGGATGCCATTTTTCTAATCTTAAATATTGCAGAGAAGCTGCAAGATACAGAGCCAAGGACATTTGAAGAAGCATGCACAAGTTCAGAGGGTACATTGTGGCAAGAAGCTATGATTAAAGAGATGCAGTCACTGAGAAAGAATGAAACATGGATCCTTGCAGATAAACCAACGTTTCAGTCAGTAGTTGGTTGCAAATGGGTGTTCAAAAGGAAGATTGAGAAGTCAGATCCACCACAGGTGATATGCAAGGCAAGATTAGTTGCAAAAGGCTTTACCCAAAAGGAGGGAGTGGATTACACTGAGGTGTTCTCACCAGTTGTCAAACGTTGCTTAATTAGGATCCTATTAGCTATTGTGGTATAGCTGGATCTTGAGCTACATCAGTTGGATGTTAAAACGGCTTTCCTACATGGTGAATTAGAGGAAATCATATATATGGATCAGCCACCAAGGTTTGCTGAACCTGGAAAGGAAGATCAAGTATGTTTGCTGCAGAAATCACTCTATGGGCTGAAACAAAGTCCGAGGCAGTGGAACAAACGGTTTGATGCTCATATGTTAAAGATTGGCTTCAGCAAGTCTAAGTTTGACAAGTGTGTCTACCTGAAGCAAGGTTGTGATTCCAGTCTGGTGTACTTACTCTTATATGTAGATGATATGCTTCTAGCAGGGAAGCATATGTCTGATATACTTAAAGGCAGAGTTTGACATGAAAGATCTAGGTGAAGCATCTAGGATCTTGGGGATGGACATTCAGAGGGATAGATCAGTTGGAAGATTAAAGTTACTGCAGGAAGAATATTTACTCAAAGTCATAGAAAAGTTTGGCATGAGACAGCATAGATCTCTTGCTTTACCTCTGAGTGCAGACACAAAATTGAGTGAAGCAATGAAGCCAAACACTGAAGAAGAGATGAGGTATATGGATCAAATACCATATGCAAGTTTGGTAGGCAGTTTGATGTACATGATGATATGTACTAGGCCTGATATATGTTACTAAATAAGCATGACAAGTAGGTTCATGTCATGTCCTGGAAGAGATCACTGGAATGCTCTGATGGGAATCTTGAGGTATCTTAAGGGTACTCTACATCTTGGCTTGGTGTTTGAAAGAAAGGAAAACTCAGAATCAGATGCTCTTGTGGGGTTTGTTGATTATGATTTTGCAGCGAGTGTGGACACAAAGAGATCTCAGACTGGCTTTGTGTTCAATCTTTGGGGTGCTGCCATTACTTGGAAGTCAAGACTTCAATCGGTTGTAGCTCTCTCAACAACTGAGGCTGAATTCATGGCAGTAATAGAAGCTTTTAAGGAAGCGCTGTGGCTCAAAGGAATCATACATGAGCTAGGTCTGAAACAAAAGGTTGTGAGCATAATAATTTGTGATAGTCAAAATGCATT
This sequence comes from Plectranthus barbatus, assembly GCA_026898455.1. NCBI lineage: Eukaryota > Viridiplantae > Streptophyta > Magnoliopsida > Lamiales > Lamiaceae > Plectranthus > Plectranthus barbatus. Next base: position 4,630 of record JAPKLW010011921.1, on the reverse strand, counting down.
GTATCTGTCAAAACATCCAGTATTTCATGACATGACAGATCCAAGCACATTGATGTCAAGTATCATTTTGTGAGAGATATAGTTGACAAGGGAGAGATAAGGTTGGAGAAGGTGTCAACGGATGATAATGATGTTGATGCTCTAACAAAAGTGATTTCAAGACCAAAGTTTCAATATTGCTTGGAACTAATGGGGGTTCGCTGATTCTTGTAATCAGCTTGTGAGTTCTGTAATAGAACTAGCTTGAGGGAAATACTGTGATGGTTGGATATTTGGTGATTCGGGCATACATGAAGTCAGGAGGGAGATTTGAAGTGATATGACTTCATGCATGTTAGAGTTTCATGCATGTTAAAGTTTGTGCATGTTAGAGTTCTGATTTGTTGAAGTGTTGTGCAGTTAGTTTGTGTCTGAGTGGTGAGAAGCTGAAGTCTGTTATTTTGGAGGTTAGGTTTTTATAAGTAACCAGATGGATTGATAACACGTGTCGAGATCTAAGGAATTAGTTGGGAGAAAGAATATAGTTGTTGGTGGAGTCTGTTACAGTTAGAGAGCAGTTACAGTTTTCAGCAGTCATCTTCTTCGTTCAGCTGAGAGAAGAGAGAAATTCTCTGAGTTTTTGTGTGTAATCGTGTATCCAATTTCGTCCAGTAATAAAATCATAGTGTAACCCTCCGTGGATGTAGGCAATTGCCGAACCACGTATATCAATGTGTTCTTGTTTGTGTTTGATCATTTTCGTCGCCAATTCTGTAACATAAAATACATCAACTAAAAATACTTGGTATACGATTCTCTGAAATATAAACTTTTGGAATAAAATTAACAGTTATCCCGAAATAACACCAAAATTTATCTAAAAATAAAAATCAATTACTTCATGTAGAAATAGTTTTTTTTTAGAATTGTCGATCCAACACCTGATAGTTTAATTATCAATTGAGAATCCGAAAGTTGTATTCTCAATTCAGGATATATAAGATCCTTAAATTTTCAATCCAAAACCTGATATTGAGGTCCTGAATTGAAAATTTTAAATCTTTCGGGTCTTTGATTGTGAATTTTTGAAAATTTTGAGGTCCTGAATTGAGAATTCATTTTTCGGGGTTCTGATTGAAGATAGTGCTTTTTTATATATATATATAAGTTCTAGCTTAATTATTCAACTTAAAAACAAGTTAACTAATTGCTGAAAACACATTTATAAAGCTAAAATTGTAATTGTGAATAACTATACAAATAACACAAAATATAAATACTTGAAATTAATTAAGAAAAACTGACGTGGCACCGTAAGACCAGGTCAAGAGACTGTTGCTTTCTGTTAATTTTGTCCATTACCATGAGAGAATAGACAAAGACGAAGAGAATTCGCTAAGTTATATTTTATAAATAAATTAAATTACCACTCCACTCATATTCATATTCATATCTCAGATAGAAATAGAATAGAGAGATTAAACTTGGCATGGCTTATCGTTGCTTCATCTTCTGTTTTATTTGCTGTCTCTGCACTACTCTATCTTCATCGGGTGATGGTCAGTGGCGGATCCAGAAATTTTGCTCGAGGGGGGCTGAATTTTTTTTTTTCGCCTTCACCTTAACTTCAATCATTTTATATCATCTTTTTACTTATTTTAATTCATTTTTTCTTCTATTAGAGGGGGGCTAAACCATTAAAAAATCGGATCATAATACTAAAAAAACGAATCATGATACTGAAAAACGAAAAACAATTCGGGCTGGGGGGGGGCTGGAGCACCCCCTAGCCCCTACATAGATCCGCCGGTGGTGATGGTAAACGTTCTCATCTTCATCTTCACTTTGAAGTATAGACCATATATATAAATCACTCTTTTTTCATGCAGTTTTCATCAGCATAGATTGTGGATCATCATCATCATCATCATCATCATCATACAAAGACGAGAACCAGATAACTTGGGTAGGGGACGATGAATACGTGCAGACGGGAGAGTCCCGCTCCGTCCCATCTTCCAACACCTTCTCGCAAGTATTGGACACCCTCAGAGTGTTCACCACTCGGAAGAAGAACTGCTACAACATCCACTCCGTCGAGCCCGGCCGCGTCCTCGTCTGCGCTCACTTCTACTACGGCAACTACGACGGCAAGTCTTCGCCTCCCACGTTTGCTCTCCACTTCGACGGGAATCATTGGGCTGACGTGGAGACATCCGTTACTGATTCGTATTACTTTGAGGTTATCTATGTGACCAAGAGAGACTCCATCAGCGTGTGCGTTGCTCAGACCCAACCGGGGCAGTTCCCCTTCATATCTGCTCTCGCAGTTCGCAGTTTGGAGTCGTCCATGTATAGCAGGGTTGATGAGACTTATCCATCACATACCCCGACGATCCCTTCGACAGAAAATGGGAAGTTGGGGTTTATCAGAATGGGTCGATCCCAGTAGAGAGTGATGCGCTATTCAACAAGGCATTGCGGTCTCATGATTATCCGCCACCTGCGGTGCTCAAGAATGCGATTGTTGCTGATGCACCGAATACGAGCATGCAACTGTTGATGGGATTCCCTTCTTATGAGATTCAGGTTTATATAAACTGGTATTTCTCCGAGGTTAGGAAGCTGGGACCGGGACAGAATCGCACCTTCAGAATTTTCAAAGATAATGAGCCCTACTCGAACCCCATTTTGCCGCCGTATGAAAGCTTTATTGAGCTCTATGTCAGAAACATCACGGTTTCTTCGGATACCACGTTCGCTCTTGTGGCGACGAACCACTCTACTCTCCCTCAGCTCATCAATGCCATGGAAGTATTTCTAATCGGAGAGTCTCGGCTCACTGATGGCACCCACATGAGAGATAGTAAGAAATTTGATTCACATTTTCATCTTTCTCATTTTGATTATCATATCCATGGTTATAAAAATATCCATGGTTATAAAAATTGCTAGATGCAAGTCGATCATTCGGGTGGGGCGATTTAGGCGGGTCTAGGTTTTTTTAGGCGGTAAGCTAATTTTTGTATTTAAAATTTATAATATATATTTATCAATAAATAAAAATTAAGATTAGATAAATTTTAATTATTTTATAAAAAAATATAAAAAATAAGCCGCCTAAACCGATTAGATAGCACATAACCCGCTTAGTTGGCCACATCCTAAGCAGCACGTAGCGAGTTTTGTTAGTCACCTAGATCAGTGTTTAGGCGGATTAGGTGATGCCTAAATGCCTATTACTCGTAAGACCGATTAAACATGAGGATTTGCGGATAATCGATTCAGTTAGGGATCACCTAGCATTTAAGCAGGTCCTAAGCGGAGATTTTTACAACAATGATGATATCTCCTCTAGTATGGTCATTATATTCTTTTTTGATGGATGATGATTCAGTTCAAGGTTTAGCTTCTCTGCAAGATAGTTTTGAGGTGTTGAAAAACTGGAGTGGCGATCCTTGCCTTCCTGCAACCTATACATGGGATTGGGTCCAATGCAACGACCATACTGTTCCACGAGTTACATCACTGTAAATTCATGCTTCTAATTTATTAATCGATCAACATTATAATTTGCTTTTTCCAAGACTCAAAATTTGATCATTTGGCAGGTTTCTTGGTGGCTACGGCCTATCAGGGTTGCTTCCAGATTTCAGTTCCATGGATGCTCTTCAAGAAATGTAACTTATATCATATTCATTCATTGAATAAAAATAAAAAATTTGAATCTCTCATGATTGTTGTTGAATTTGGCAGAGATCTTCACAACAACAGCCTGGGAGGGCCCATTCCTGATTTTCTTGGGACATTGCCCAACCTCAAATCCTTGTAAGTTGTCTAAAAATTGATGAAAAAAAAATATATATCATCTCGGTTCACTAAATTAGTCTGGCTTTCTTGTTTCGTTTGTCCACAACATTGGTAACATTTCCTATGGTAACATTTCCTAAAATGTCAAAATTTTCATATTCACTAATTTTCTTGGGACATTGCCCAACCTCAAATCCTTGTATGTTGTCTAAAAATTGATGAAAAATAAATAAAATACTCCTTCCGACATGTAACGCCTCGTATTTTTCCAACCTTTTATTTAATAAATTACGAGGCGAATGTTGCTACGACCATTATATTATTATTAATACCAAGCGACTTTTCTACGACATTCGAATTATAGCCGCGAGGACGAATAGTAAAATGCGATAAATAAATTACGGAGGATGATCGGAATAAATTATTTGACTCGGTAATATTTATTATCGCCGTAGCAACGCGATTGGGCCGAAGTAATTATTTAAGCCCAGCTCTTTATTTATTTGCAGAATTGGGCTAAGAGGACTCTATTTATTTTAATGTGTTGGGCCAAATTAAATAGGAGCCCACATGAGAATAAATAAAATAGCCCAACTAAATAATCTAGCAAGTCCATGTATATTCCATATCTAAATTAATTATCGATACGAGAAATATAGTCCGGAAAGTATTTTTATTAATACCGATGAATTATATTATATCGATATTACTTTCAAGGCGAATTCCGGAATTTAATTCCATTAAATGGAAGCCAAGAATTTTCGATATATATATATATATATATATATATATATACACGATATAATGGTTGATTGTAATCGCGAACCAATGGACATACGAT
>JAPKLW010011920.1:0-10508 GCA_026898455.1 Plectranthus barbatus | reverse complement strand
TTGGTCTAAGGTTTTCACTAATTATTAATTTCTAGTGTCAAAAGCATCCTGACATGGTAGTGAAATTAAATGGATTGGGGCTTAAAACCCGCAATTCTGGTTGAGGGTGACATCGTAAACGTCTACGAGTGTAGCTTGCGGTGGGAACTCTTAGGCATTTAGTGGAAAACATTTGTATTTGATTTATTAAAAGGTTTTCAATGCATTTGTTTTCGAAGTTCTACATGTATGTTCTTATTTAAGATTCTTTATTGTTTCAGATATGTCTATGTCTAATGTCATCAATATTCTTGCACAAAATACTCTAACTGGTCCAAACTTCCTGGAATTGAAGCGCAATCTCGAGTACCTCCTGATTGCGGAAGAACACATGTTCGTTCTACAAGTACTTTGTCCTATAAGTGCCCACTACTGAATCCTCGCAAGAGGAAGTAGACTATTACAACGAGTGAGAGAGCACGTAGTTTCCATGACTCACCTCATGGATGAGCTAAATGTGCACAGTGGAGGTATCGACGCTGAGGCTAAGGTCGATATCATACTGAACTCTCTACCCAAATCCTTTGAGAGTTTCAGACTGATTGTTGTTATGAACAAGAAGTAGTATACTCTTAACGAGTTGCTCAATGACTTGATGGCAGTGGAATCGGTCTTGAATCCTTAAAAGGTTGCCTTAGCTACTTCTGGAATCACTCAGCTGTATCGAAAGGTATGAAGCCGAAAAGAGCGATTAAGAAGAAAGCTGGAAAGGTAACTGCGAAGGACATGGGAGCTGTTAATAAGCCTATGGGGAAACTTCGAGGGACAAGTGTTTTCAGGTGTGGTAAGAAAGGACATAGGAGGAAAGATTGTCGGGCCCACAAGGCCAGATAGGGTATGCCATTTGCATGTATAACTGAAGCATGATTAGAGTGCGGCGTTGCTCTTCCAAGAGCTGTAAGCGCTCACTTGTTGATCATGTCGTTATACTTTGCAGGGGACCGTGCCGACAAGGCTGGTGATTGATGGCAAAAAGATACCAAACTGGATGATGGCAACGTTTTATGACGGAGCTTCATGGAGTTTTCTTTTCCTTATGTTTTGATGAATTAAAGTACATTTGAGAATTTATTTGTGGGCCGTGGTTTATCGGCAGGACAAATTTCATCAATTTTTATGGATATTTGTTATTTATGATTTTATCATTGGTAATAACAATGTTATCCATTATGGTATGTTGATTTACAATCTCTATGTTGCTTTGATCAAATATGTCCTCAAGTATTGCATGTAATTCATTCGTAATTGATAATCCTAGAAAGAGAAAACTTACTTCTTCTGATGAGGATCTTACATATCTCTGGCACTTGAGACTGGGTCACATAAGCTTGAACTGGATTCAAAGACTTGCAGATGACGGTACATTGGACCTAGTCCGAGCTGTACCTTATCAAGTCTGCGAATCCTGCATCGAGGGCAAGATGTCAACTAGGCCTTTCAAGGCTAGTCAGTCTCGAGCAGAGGAAGTGTTGGAATTGATCCATTCTGACTTATGTGGACCGATGTCCACGCAGGCTCATGGAGGGTATGAGTACTTCGTCACTTTCATTGACGACTACTCAAGGTACGGATACGTTTACCTGCTTCGCTACAAGTCTGAATGCTTTGAGAAATTCAAAGAGTTCAAGGCTGAAGTAGAAAAGAAGGTCGGGAAAATTATCAAGTCGCTGCGATCTGACCGCGGTGACGAATACCTCGGTAACGAGTTCCTACAATATTTGTCAGAAAATGGGATTACATCCCAGTGGACTGCACCGGGTACTCCCCAGCAAAACGGTGTAGCTGAAAGAAGAAATAGGACTCTTCTAGAGATGGTAAGATCAATGATGAGTTATGCAAACTTACCAATTTCGTTTTGGGGCTACGCATTGGAAACAACAGCTTACGTGCTTAATGTGGTGCCTTCTAAATCAGTTCCTAAGACACCTTCTGAGCTCTTCCTTGGTCGCAAACCTAGTTTGTGCAAGTTTAGAGTATGGGGATGTCCGGCACACGTACTGTCGAAGGAACCTGATAAATTAGAAAGCAGGTCAAAAGTAATGATGTTCATAGGGTATCCCAGGCAAACGAAAGGTGGTTACTTTTACTGTCCTGAGAGTCAAAGAGTCGTTGTTAGCACCAACGCTAGATTCTTGGAGGACGAGTATGTGAGTAATCACAGGTCAATGAGTGATATCGTTCTTCAAGAAATTGAGAACGAGAATGCAATTCCAAGGGAAGGAGAACGTGTAGATGTGGGTGCACCTGTTAGAGGTACAGCACCACAGACACGTTCTTCAGTGCAAGGTGCAAGACCACAAGTCACTGCACCTACTACTGACATGGCACCGATGCCTCGTCGTAGTGGGAGAGTTATTTTCCAGATGGAAAGGTACATGTTCGTGGGTGAGTCTTCGGACTTGAGCCCGGAAGACAGACATGAGGACTCTGACCCACTGACTTACAAAGAGGCAGTGCAGGACAAGGATGTTGCCAAATGGCGTGTCGCCATGGATTCTAAAATTGAATCCATAACTGCTATGGATGTATACCAGAAAACTGATTTGTCGGATGGCTTTAGGGCCATAGGGTGCAAATGGGTATACAAGAGAAAGAAAGGGGCGGATGGAAAGATCACTACTTTTAAATCCAGGCTGGTGGCAAAGGGTTATAGTCAGAAAGAGGGCATTGACTATGACGAAACCTTTTCACCCGTAGCCATGCTCAAATCCATCCGGATACTCCTTGCCATAGCTGCGCATATGGACCTCAAGATCTGGCAGATGGATGTCAAATCGTTTTTCTAAACGGTTACCTTGAAGAAGGTAGAGACATCTATATGCAGCAACCTGAGGGTTACATAAGCAAGGGCGAAGAACATCTTGTCTGGAAGCTTAGGAAGTCCTTGTATGGACTTAAGCAAGCTTCAAGGTCGTGGAACTTACGTTTCAACGATGTGATTAAATCCTATGGATTTGCACAGTTGGAAAACGAAAGTTGTGTTTACCGACTTTGTGTCAGTGGGAGCGTGGTCTTCCTTGCACTTTACGTTGATGACATACTCCTATTTGGAAACAACGAGGGTGTGATGTCCGAAATCAAAGTTTGGTTGTCCGAACAGTTCCAAATGAAAGATCTGGGAGAAGCTGGCTACATTCTTGGTATTAAGGTCTTACGAGATCGTAAGAGAAGAATGTTGAGCTTATCCCAGGCATCCTATGTGGATACTGTGATAGCCCGGTTCAGCATGCAATTCGCCAAGAAAGGCTTGTGATAACACTCATAAAGAGTTATCTTTTGATCTCTTTTCATGAACTTTAGATGTTGTTTTGAATAAGATGCTTAGCAATCAAAGTCTTTTTTGCTTGTTTATGCTTATTTGCAATTAAGTTATAGTATTTTAAATTGTGCAAGTTTTAATAAGTTTTTGCAAGCATTTGGTGAAGTCTTGACCAGGTTCGGAATGCTAGAGCTTACTCGCCGCATGCTGATTGAGAAATATGCTTGAGCATAAGAAATGCATGAACAAGAAGACTGAAGACTTTCTCTCTCCGGGACCACTCAGAGACAAGGATAAAGGTCCTTTTTGATCTTGTCTGCTGGGGAAAAAGGTGGCACTAAAGGAAGCCGATCCTTTGCCTGAAGGAAACAGTGACATTTGTACACGTGGATGTATCTTGGAAGGGAGAAGGAGATCAACGGCTAAGGGAAAGAGTATATCAACAAAGAGGCTCGGTACTTTTTGGGAGAGATAATTTTGACAACAACAACACACGAACGGAGAGCAGAGGTGCTTTGAGATAGAGCTTAGAGAGGAAGTAATCGGAGCACGCAAAGGATCATCGTTTATAGTTTGTTGATAGATTTTCAAGTTGTATTAGGATGATGAATGATCTTATGATTTTATTTCCTTTATTTTCGAATATGAGCTAACTCTATTTAACACTTGGGTTGTGGAGCAAAACACCATCTGCTTGAATATATATTAGAATTGAGTTTCGCATAACTGAACTTATCTTTGATCCTGTTTTTCAATTGTTTCTTGAGCACGACAGTGAATAGAAACCCATCACCTATGGAAACCGAAAGGAGAAGTAGGCCGAGGGGATTTTAGATAATTGTGTTGATTTCATAGACATGTGAGACAATGCAACTTAATCGAGCTTAGTTTTATTTTGTCATCGTCTGATCACTAAGAAAGGCATAGACATATGAATTCTAGTGAGAGGGTGTAGATCTAGTAGGAAGACAGTTCACTAGGCAAGATTAGAAAAAGTTCTAAGGTTCAGGGGTTTGCGAGACATAAACTCTAGCATATAGGATGGCAATGGTGAGTTGTATTCCATAACCCGAGTGTACTTTCCAGTATTTGTGAAACTAACCATAACTCTTATGCTTATTTTGTGGAGTGAAGAAATATTACTGATCTTAGCTTTGTTTGGAATTATAATTGTTGTGCATTTTATGTTTTGAATAGACTTAGATAAAACTCCCTTCTTAAATTGCAAACAATTCATAGTGCACGATTTAGAAACCCACTCCCTTGGGTACGATATCTGGTCTCTCTTGACTATATTACTTGTGATTTGTGTATACTTGCACATTAGTCCTGTAGTATCACTATAGAACACAACAAGTTTTTGGCGCCGTTGCCGGGGAGTGGCTAAATTTAAATCTGAATGCTTCTGAATTGTTTGAATATTACTCCCTCAGTCCCAAAACAATTGTCTTGTTTTCCTTTTTCGTCTGTCCCAAACAATTGTCCTCTTTCCTTAAATGGAAAGTTAATACACACTCACTATTAAAATACTAATTTCCTCTATCTCTACTTGCATTGGTATCTGTGCCATTTTCAAACAAGACAATTGTTTTGGGACGGAGGTAGTATAATATATGGTCTGCTTGATTTTGGAAACTAACCATTTTCAGGATGCAGGTAGATCAGTTTTGTATGAGTGAAAGAATTGTAAAAGAATTATTCCTATTTGATCCGGAAATCGAGAGGACTTTCAGAAGAAACAGAAGGAGACAGAAAATTAGGAAGATGGCTGACGAGCAACCAGAGAGGAACATTGATGATAAGGATAGATTTCTCAGGACCTTTATGGCACCAAAGTTTGCTGATTTTGATCCTGGGGTGGTGAGACCTGAAGTTCAGGCACAACATATTGAGCTAAAGCCAGTCATGTTTCAGATGTTACAAAGTCTGGGGCAATTTGATATGTGTGTAAAATGACCTATTTTTCGATGTGTGAACTTGCATGTTTGTGGCCATTTTACCCTCATATCATATGTTTTTTGTTGTTCTTTTGTCTTGTTTTCGTGTTTTCATGTTTGAAATGTTGTAGGATGTGTTTTGAGCATAAAACAACACTTTTGGATAAGTTTTGGATGGAAATCGCCCGAGCTAGGAGTCAAAGGGAAGCAGGATCGACCGAGCGGTGCAGAAAGGGTGCTGGGGCAGTTCAGAGACTTGGCTCGGCCGAGCCAAGCCCTTCAGAGAGGTGGCTCGGTTGAGCCAAATTGGCTCGGCCGAGCCAGAACGTGATTTTTAGCATTTGGCAGTTTTCAGCATTTGGCAGTTTTTAGCATGGCTCGGGCGAGCCGAGGGCCTATTTGCTCATTATAAAAGGGGGAAACGGTTATTTTCAGAACGAATTCATAATTTTTCATAACTTTGAATAACCACCTCCTAAATTCTCTCTACGATTCCCATTTCCATCTCTTCCAAAACCTCATCCAAGGTATCAAGGAGCTAAATCATCAATCCTAGGAGGAGAGTTGAAGATCCAAGGGGGTAGATCAGGACCTAACAAATCCAATTGGGGAAGATTTCACTTTCTACTTATCAATTGTAATGGATGTATTTGATTTCAACTTTGTATTGTTACAATTGAGAGGTATGATGCTCTAATTCAATTTGGATGTTGATTTGAACAAGGATGCATGAAAATTAAGTTTGATAATTGTTTGTTTACTTTCCTTTAAGAGCTTGAATTGCACTAGAACTTGTTCCTTACCTCTTAGGTGTAGGTAATAGCCAACTTAGGAGGTAGTTGACGTGAATGCTGCAGCCAACACGCGGGCGGAATCGTCGTGAATAGTGTAGATTCATACGATTTTAGTTCCAATCCCTGTGCGGTGCTAGGTCGTAGGGAAATAATTGATGTTCTATTTGGAGTGGTCTAGGGCTTAATAACGTAGTTGTTTGCAAGTCTTAGCATCATCAACTGTTAGCTCGCCGTGACAAGGGGTTAACGAGTGTAGGGTCGATTGCTCAATCTCCTAGGGATTAAAATGTGTTTACATCAATGATTAACCTAATTGGATTACATCTACGTTTATTTCAACATCCTATCTACCTCATTTGAGTATTTGCTTGTCTTGGTTTACCAATGTGTGGAGAGAATTGATTGAATGTTGAATTTTGATTTATTCACAATGATATTGATTGCTTGTTTTAGTATGGTTGTAGAAGTTTAATTTTGCATTAGGAATTTAGATAAAAACTCAACGATTGTATTGTTACCTAGCTATTAGACTTTGCTATAGTATCCCGGTATTCTAGCGGGCGAAGGGAATAAGGACCTGGATTTGACAAATGTTATTCTTGAGTAGCTAGGAGTTTAATTTTTATTGAACTTTTAGCCGCATCAAGTTTTGGCGCCGTTGCTGGGGACTTCATTTAGTAGGTTGCCTGATATTGGGGGAAAAGTGAAGCTTGTAGGCTAGGTGTTTGTGTTTTTGTTTATGTGAATATTGTTACTAACATTTGTTTGATAATTTTTCTAATTTTGTTTTCTTTTGGATTTTTGTTTTTGTTCGAGACTTGCCTTTGTTGGACTCTTGTAGGTGTCTAACATGGAGAGACTTATTAATGTGCAAAGGCAATTGGAGGAGATGAGAGACCTCATGATGCAAAGACAAAGACCGTGAATGCCTATCCGAAACGTGTATAAGGAAATATTTGAATGTAGTAACCAATGGCCGGAGGAGGAAAAAGCTTCTCAAATGGTGAATATTGTAAAGGAATCTCATGATGATGATTTGTGGAGGAGACAAATAGAGCTCATGCAAGAAGAACTTAAATTGTTGAAAAGAGCATGAGGAAAGGCAAGAAATAGAGGTGAAGAAAGAAGATGAACTGGCAAGGGAAAGAGAAGTAATACTTCAAGTTGATGAGGTAAATGAAGATATCAAGGAGCCGGCACAAGTTTTTGAAAGTATGGAGAAAGATGAGAGTGCAAGTATAGAGATGAAACCCGAGGAAACATTAGGAGATGGCAAAGAAAATGAGGAAACTGAAGAAATCATTAGTGAAGAGATAATGGGTGTTCATCAAGAAGAGCTCATGAAGGAAGACACCGAGGAGACGGTGAAGAACATTGAAGGAAGAAGAATTGAGGAGCCTTCACTTGAAGAGATTCCAACAATACCGGCATTGGAACATTTCATAGAAGAGAAAAAGCCGACAATAAGCAAGGAGAATGAGGATAGTTTGAAGCGGGGAATGTCAACTTGGGAAGTATGCAAGGTTGAGGAGAGAATGGTGAGTGCATTGGATGAATGGATCAATGAATTTCTTGAAGTGGGAATTAGTTTGGAGAATGTCTTAAGGATCACTTCAAAGAAGGAGCACTCATTCATGCAATTCGAGTTCAACAAGATGATCGATCCTCCTTGGAGAGATGATAGGGGTGAAAGAAAAATTGCCTTGGACAAATTGCTTCCAAGTAAATGCAGATTAAGGGAGAAAGGTGTATTAAAAACCCACAAGCTATTAAAAAAAAAAAAACCCACAAGATTTTTGATAATGGATGATGTGGTAAGGTCGTCTAGCTACCGACGTTAAGGAAGCGCTTGTTGGGAGGCAACCCAACCAATTTTATTTCTTTTGTTTAATTGCTTTTAGTTGCTTTAATTTTGAATAAATGTCTAGTTTGTTTGGTTTTGTGTTTGTAGGAGGAACTACAAGATCGAGAGGAGTGACGATGCACTGTCCACCGTTTTTGCAAACTTAGTCTCACTTGACTAAGTTTGGGGGATGTGCCGGTAGCCGGTGCCTCGGTTTATTCTTCTCCATCTCCTATCCTTTATCTTGCAATTAGTTTAGGTTGTTGGATATGGTCTCTTTATTGGATTTGATTCGATTTGGTTGTACCAATATTGATATTCTACCTTGGATGGATGTTTGGATTATGTTTCTTTTGATGATATGTATGGATATTTTCATGGGTTTAAGTTTGTTAAACATTGGTTTTGATGGTATGTTTGGTGGAGCTAGTGGAAAAATGATTTATTTGTATAGATTTTTGGATAGTGGAATGATGGTGGAAAGAGGTTTTGGAAGTGAATATGGTTGATGATTGTTTGATTGTGATTGTAGGTGGAATTATTAATGAGTTGACATGATTGAATATTTCCTATTATGCATGATTTGTGGTTTGGATTATTAGTTTGGTTTGAATGGTGGAACTATTGGATATGATCTTATCATTGTTGATATTTGGTTTGTGGATAGTTTGGTGGATATGAGAGCTTTATTGGTTTGTTTTATGCTCAAGTGTTTGGTGGTGTTTGTGTTGATCTAGTAGGTACAAATAAGGTCTTGGAGAGCGGTTTGATCGTGTGTGCCGATGGGTAACGCTTTCTATCATTCCTTCTACCAATTAGATTCATTACATTGTTTTATGGCATGTAGATTGTGGTTAGGATGTTGTGTGCTTGTGTGTGTGTGATGAACCCGAATGAGGCTTGAGATTTAATCATGATTTACTTAGTGGAGTTTGATGTTTACCTCAACCAATGATAGGGCAAAATCTGGTTTTCGAAGCATGTTTTAAGTTTAAATTTTGAATTGCCGAGTTTTGTATGTGGTTAGTGCATAGGACTTGACAAAAAGCTGTGAGGTTTGAGCCATGATATTGTCATATCTATATTGTTTGTGAGTGGCAAGATTGAGAGTACGAAATCTAGAACTTGCATCCGTTCTCTATCTATTGGCATGAGTGTGTGATAAGCTCGTATTTTGCCTCACTTATCACGTTGTTTTCTTATTGTTTTATTGCATTTACTTGATTTTTTAGTTAATAATCGAGCATGAAGTGTTTATAGGGGATATTATGCTTGTCATGGTAATATTTTGCAGGTTTTAGGCCAAATTCAATGGAAACCCGTACCGAAAGCAGCAGATGTGCAAAGGAACAGTCACGACTTCTTCCAAAGATGGAATCTGAGCTAATGGAGCACATGGTCTGAAAGATCTTCGAGTTAGCTTTCCAACGCAACTGGAATCGGGTCAATCGGAGTTCGGGAGTGAAAGTTATGGCCAAAACCGTGAGACTGCGCAGCGGAATGTTTCTGTGTCGAGCGACACAAGTTGTGTCGACCGAAATAAAATCCTGTCGACCGACAGGAACCGTGTCGAGCGACACGCGCACCGGAAAGGCAGTTTTTGGCCCAGTTTGGAGATTTTTCCTTCCCAAATCATTACCTTTTGAAGATATAATTTCTCCCCCTATAAATATGACTTATTAAGCTCGAAAATTAGGTCTTATTATTCAGTTTTTCAGCACTCCTTTATTTTATTTTTCAGAATTAAACTCTTTAATTTCTTGTACTCTTTATTTTATTGTTGCAATTGGATTCAAGTACTTCAAGGTTCCTATTGTTTTAATGATTCAAGTAAGTTTCTTTACATCTTTTGCAATGTTTATTTCAATTATGTTAGGCTAGAACCCTTAACAGGTTCTAGGGTTTTCTCCATCCTTTTCAATATGTGTTAATTCAATTAAATCCAACCCTTAATTAATTGGTTCAAATTCTATGCTTTTGATTTTAAAATCTATTTTCAATTGAAGGATCGAGAGATGAAAATTGGATTAGGTTTATAGTTATTAATTTGAGACCGAGAGGAGATAATTAATAATAGGAAAATAGAATTTTGATACAACTGTTTTCTGTCTCAAAAAGAAGAATTAGTTGTAGGGTTTTCAAATCTGTATCTTTATTGAGATTGACTAGTTTGTGTTATTGAGGCCGAGAGGTAAAATTCACTTTCTAGTAATCTAGGTTTTAATTGCCCAACAAAGGAATTAATTCCAATTTAACAGATTTCTCACCTTAATAATTATTTTGGGTTTGGATTGATTGTTTATGCATGTTGGATTGGATTGGTTGATTTCCCTAGAATCTGTGATTTTTATTATTGAATTTTATTCCAAAAGTTATTTCTGTTTTTCAAAACAAAAACCCTATTCAAATTTGGATTTGCTCAAACAAAGAATAGATAAACTATGCCAGTACATGAGATGATTTCGTCGCACTATCCCTGTGGGTTCGACTAGCCTTCGGGTTATTATAAATTTATTTGCTGCTGTATTTTACAGCTTATCAAATTGGCGCCGTTGCCGGGGATAGTCAGATTTTGTCTTGTTATTGGATTGTTTTGATATTTTCTGGATTGAGTTTTTTTATTTCTGTTCGCGTGC
>JAPKLW010011919.1:0-10510 GCA_026898455.1 Plectranthus barbatus | reverse complement strand
CTACATTTTCCGCTGCTAAGTTATACCCTGATAATCCGGGACCAACAAGTGGTATCAGAGCAGTCGGTTCTTATAGACCGATTGTTTCTGAGTCGCTTAGGACCGAGATCCACGTTTCCTTGCACTCTATTTGTTTGTCTGTTTGATTAGCTCAGGTACATCAAGATGAATATTCCGAAGCTACTTGACTACAAGACTGTGAAGCATGATACATGGCGAAAGATGACTCTTATCTCTCTAAAGAGCATTCATCCAGAGATGAAAGATGTGCTAGAGACAGGGCCGATTGAGATCACCAAGATTCAGCACCAGCTAGGAGATCGTCCAGCTGCTGTGATCCCAAAGCCCCAAGACGAATGGAATGCTGAGGACAGGAAGCGGAATCAGTTGGATTCCATTGCTCATGAGTTGATCCTGGCATGTCTTCCAGAGTCGCTGATGGAGGAAGCCCTCCAGTTTGACAATGCCAAGGGAGTATGGGATTATCTTGATAGTCTATGTCAAGAAACTGATCAAATGAAACGCAACAAATTGCAGGTTGCGGTGGACAAGTATGAGTCCTTCCAGATGCTGCCTGGAGAAACCATCAAGGAGATGGAGGCGAGATTCAACGCCATCGTCAGCGAGCTAAAGTCCCTGGACAGGAAGTGCTCAAATGAAGATCTTAATGCCAAGATCCTGTCCAAGATGCCCAAGGAGGACTGGTTCGTGAAGACGACAGCTCTGAAGGAGAAGGACCTGTCCAAGATGACTCCCAAGGAGTTATTTGCTCAATTGCAGGCACACGAGTGGGATATCCAGATGGTAAACAAGAATGAAGCCATCCGGAACATGGGATCCCCCAGCATCAAAGCCCAAGACGAAGCTTACTTCGTCAAGAAGGACTTCAAATGGAAGCACAAGAAGCCCCTCCATGCTGACAGACCTGCTGCCCAGCACAACCAGCCGAAGGAGATCCAGTCCGCATCAGGATCTCATTCAAAAGACGGCGAGAGCTCTATCGCAGAACTTGAGCAACAGATGAACGACTGGCTGTCCTTCTGGAGAAAGCCAAGTCAAAGCAGGGAGTATCTCTGAGCTCAACTGACGGAAAATTCGTCAAGAGAGCTCCCCGTGCTTGCTACCAGTGTCAATCCCCTGATCATTTAAAGTTTGAATGTCCACAGGTGGACAAAAATGAGCGGGAAAGGCTAAAGAAGCTCTTTGAAGAGCGCGCCTCCAAGGCCGTTGCCAAGGCTATGCTGACCAGGACAGAAGTGCCAGACATACCCGACCATGATGATGGGGAGTATGCGTCAGACGAGGAGTCAGAAGAGGAAGCTCTACTGGCACTTATGGCAGCCTTCGGAGAAGAGTCAGCTGAAGGAAGTGCTGACAGTGAAGAGGCACTTGCAGCTGATGATCAGGTACAATCATCAGCTTCCCCAATGCATATCATACCTTCTATCAGTTTAGACGATTCTGAGTCGCGTTGCTCCGACTCAGAAGCTTTCACTATAGACATTCTTCAAAAAGAATTTTTAAAATTTTATGAAATAAAGAATGTCTTGGCTGGCGAAAATGCTTCGCTGAAAGATCAAGTTTCTATTTTGACCAAGGAGATTGAAAAATCGAGGTCAGTCAGTGAAGAGCTAGCTACTTTGAAAAAGACTCACTTTGAGTTGCTCCAAAATTTTCAAATTACAAAAACTGAGCGAGATAATTTTCACAATCTCGTTCTGGAGCAAGAAAATAGAATAAATTTTCTAAATAAAGGCTCAAAAGACTTGGAAGCAGCTCTAAGTCATTGGAGAAAGCCTTCTGATAAGTCCGGGTTGGGATTTACAAAAGATTTGAGCATAAATCAACCCGAACAAATCAGTACTGGTAAGGGTAAGGGCAAACTGGTAAATGCATCAGCACCAGCTCGTAATACCATTCAGTCCCGCGTGGCTGATCAGCATAGGAACCATAAGTCCAGATACATAGGTGAGTCATCAAGACAAAATCCTCAACTGGCAAGATCCTCTGCTGACAGGACGCCAGCATACCCGAAGACGCAGACTAAGCCGAAATATTCTAAGGCAAGGAAGTCAGCGTCAGCTGCCAGTGGAATCCGACAGCCAGCACCAGCTGTCCAGAGATTCCACGCCCAACCTTACAAGTATGCCAGTTGCCAGCATGCTTACAAGGGATCCAAATCTCAGCAGAATACTGAGAGAAGGATATTTCCCGATAGGAGGAACACCTATCGGAGGCCTGAGCCCAATCAAAACCTTTTCTCAAGGGCTGGGAAGGCTAATCATCGTGGTCCACAATTCCAGAGACCACCAAGGCAACACAAGCGGTCGGAAAGAAATTTCCGACACCATCGGAGGAAGAATACTTCCAGAGGAACCGCACACACAGCCACACCTTCCAAAAACAAATCCATGCATTATTTTAAAAGGAAGGGAAAGGCCACAAGTGATGTCAGCAAGGGTAACACCGAGCTGAAGATTTCTCAAGTCTGGATTCCAAAAGGAATGATCCAGAGATCTAACCCTGCAGGACCCGCTGATGATCGGGGACCTAAATAATTTCATTTTCTTGCAGGAACAGGATCATGCAACACAGCTTCAGAGATCGAGCGAGTGGATCATAGATAGTGGTTGCTCTGCTCATATGACTGGTGAGGAGTTCCTATTTTCTGAGCTCACCAAGGTCAGAGGACCTCCAGTTATTTTTGGTGATAACTCCATGGGCAGAGTTATTAGCAAGGGCTGCATCGAGAAGGATGATGTCAGAATTGTGAATGTATCCCTTGTCACCAATCTGAAGCACAACCTCCTGAGCATCAGTCAGCTGTGCGACAATGGTTATACCATTGTGTTTGACAAATCAGGGTGCCAGATCAAGAATGAAGAGTCTGGTGAGACCAAGCTGAAAGGTGTCAGGAAAGGAGGTCTCTATGTTGTTGACTGGCAAAGCGGGAAGACTGATACATGCTTTGTTGCCACCAGTTCCATGGAAACTAACTGGCTGTGGCACAAAAGGTTAAGTCATCTAAATTTCAAAACTATTAATTATCTAACCAAGCATGATCTTGTAGATGGTCTTCCCAAGGGTGGGTTCAAGAAGGAAGGAATTTGCAAAGCTTGCCAGCAAGGCAAACAAACTAGGAAGTCCTTCAAGAACCAGTCGCCAGTCTGCCCCAGTACCAGTCAGGTACTCGAGTTGTTACACATGGACCTGTTTGGACCAGTAACACCGCAAACCATTGGAGGAAGACGATATTCGCTGGTGGTAGTCGATGACTACTCGCGCTATACCTGGGTAAAGCTTCTCAGAACCAAGGATGAGGTGAAGATCATTCTTCCAGAGTTGATCATCCAAGCTCAGAAACAGAGAGAAGCTGTGGTAAAGCGAATTCGATCAGACAATGGGACTGAATTCTGCAACAGTCTGCTGATGGATTTTTGCGCGGAAGCTGGTATCAAACATGAAAGATCTACTCCAAGGCAACCGCAGCAGAATGGACTGGCAGAACGTAGGAACAGGACGCTGAAAGAAGCGGTCCGGTCCATGCTGGCTGAGTCCGGCTTGGGACAGAGTTTCTGGGGAGAAGCGTTGGTGACTGCCTGCTACACTCAGAATAGAAGCGGGATCAACGACAGACTCCAGAAAACTCCCTACGAAGTGTATTTTGGTCGTAAGCCTTCTATAGCTCATCTTCGTGCATTCGGTTCACCATGTTATATCCATAATAATGGGAAGTCGAAGTTAAATGCTTTCTCGCCTAAGGCTGATGAGGGTGTGTTTGTCGGATATGGACATCCCTCTCACAAGGGTTATAGAGTATTTAACAAGACTACCCAGCTTGTGGAAATAACATGCAATGTTGTTTTTGATGAAGCTACTTTAGTGCGCAGGACCTTACGCCAACTGGCTGAAGATGTTCCTGAGGTCGAGGATGTCAGCAACCAGTTGGGCAGGAATTCTTCCGATGCTCAACCAACTGGTTCGACTAGACCTATGAATTGATCATCTTCTCAACCAGTTACCTCAGGTGCCCATCAGCAACCTAAGAGGGTCGGTGATGCAAATGACCTTGCTGAGACCTTACACTCAATCTCCCTGAGTGGATCTAGCAAAAATCAAGGGGGAATTCCGACTGGAATCTTTGAGCCAGAAGACAACGATGAACCAGCTGGAATGGAAGTACCAGCTGATACTGACAACGTTGGTGAAGGTTCGGGGAGTCAGTCAGACAGTGGAGCTGCTGAAGAAGTTCCGACTGGTGAAGGTCAACCACCAGTTGCAGTTCCAGCTCCGACTGGTGAAAATATGGAAGCACCAGTCATCAGGACAGAAGAACCTATTTCACAGCCGGCACCAGCAGTCGCTGGTCCTCCCAAATGGCTAAGGGATCACCCATCCGATGCTATTCTCGATGATCCGGAAGGTTTTGTCCAGACTCGACACTGCAGTGCGCTCCTCAGTTGTTTTATTTCTCAAATGGAACCTACTTCCATAGGAGTGGCGCTTGAATCTGCTGATTGGATCAATGCCATGCAAGAGGAGCTTGCTGAATTCACTCGCAATAATGTTTGGGACTTGGTGGAGAGACCATCACATCAGTCAGTGATTGGCACCAAGTGGGTTTTCAAGAACAAGCGAGATGAGAATGGCACCGTGGTCAGAAATAAAGCTCATTTAGTCGCCAAAGGCTACAGGCAGTGTGAAGGGATCGATTTCGATGAGACCTTCGCACCAGTTGCCAGAATGGAGGCGATACGGCTGTTCCTTGCGTATGCAGCGTATCACGGCTTCACGGTGTTCCAGATGGACGTGAAGAGCGCCTTCCTGAATGGCGAGCTAAAAGAGGAGGTTTATGTCGAGCAACCTCCAGGCTTTGAGATAGGCACCAAAGTGTACAAGCTGAGAAAGGCCCTGTATGGACTGAAACAGGCGCCCAGGGCTTGGTACGAAACGCTGTCACAATTCCTCACCAGCAATGGATTTCGGAAAGGGAAGATTGATATGACTCTCTTTCTTCTCAAGGATGGTGGTGACATGCTAACGGTGCAGATCTATGTAGATGACATCATATTCGGATCAAGGAATATAACTCTCTGCGAGAAGTTTTCTCAACTGATGCAGACATCATTTCAGATGAGTATGATGGGCAAGTTAACATACTTTCTCGGACTCCAGGTCCAGCAGTCAGCTGATGGAATTTTTATCAGCCAGTGGAAGTATACGAAGGAGTTAATTCAGAAGTATTGCCCAGAGAAAACTAAGTCCCTCAGAATACCTATGAGCACCAGTTGTCAAATATTTCTTGATGAGCAAGGTGAATCAGTTGATCCTACCATCTACCGAGGAATCATTGGATCACTTCTCTATCTCACAGCCAACAGACCCGACATTTCGTACTCAGTCGGAGTGTGTGCCAGATTTCAAGCCAATCCGAAAAGGTCACACATGGAAGCTGCAAAGAGGATAGTAAAATATCTGAAGGGGACTGAATCTCTTGGAATATGGTATCCCAGAAATGATGAGCTTACACTCATTGGATATTCAGATTCAGACTTTGCTGGATGCCGTATTGACCGAAAGAGTACCAGTGGTACGTGTCAGTTTCTAGGACACAAGCTAATCAGTTGGTTTAGCAAGAAGCAGCACTCAGTTGCTACTTCTACCACTGAGGCTGAGTATGTTGCCATTGCCAGTTGCTGTGCTCAAGTTATCTGGATCAAGCAACAACTGGAGGATTATGAAGTGGACACTGGCTGTGTTCCCATCTATTGCGACAACAACAGCGCTATGTGCATCACGAAGAATCCGGTTCATCATTCTAGAACCAAGCACATAGATATTCGACATCACTTCATACGTGATCATGTCGAGAAGAAGGATGTCAGCGTGGACTACATCAGAACTGAAGATCAACTGGCTGACATCTTCACTAAACCTCTGCCAGAAGCAAGATTCAAGGAGTTGTGCATCAAACTCGGTCTTATAGAGATTGATGTGAGCCCCAATGATGAGGAAGAATGAGTCCCAGCTCTCATTCTGTTCTTGATCTTCAGGAGGACGCTGATTACGACTAAGTCCAAGCTCTTAGTTGTTTTTATTTAAGTGGTATCTCAAACTCACTGATGGTTCCTACTGGCGGAACTTATCCCTTAAATGTCTAAGGAAATGAGTCCCAGCTCTCATTTCAATTTACCAGCATAAACCATCAGTTGAAACGAAATTGGGTCCCAGCTCCCAATTTCAAGTGATGATGAGGAGTGGATTTCCTGAAGAGAAGATTATGCGGAATAAAATTGAGTCCAAGCTCTCAATTTTCTTAATCTTTCAAGTTGTCAGCAGACAACTGGCGAATTTCCTACGACTGATGAAATTGAGTCCCAGCTCTCAATTATCCATATACTCAAGGGCCAGTCGTAAGTACCAGTTGTCAACTGGTAAGGAGGCCGTGCTGACAGCTGTTGACCAGTTATACTACTGATGACCAGTTGAGTCCTAGCTCTCAACTGACGATCTCTTGCAGTCCAAGAGTCGTGCCAGCTGTCGCAGAAAAGGCGGGATTGTTCAAATCCAAGTAGCGTGTACAGTCCTCAGAATTTAATGCAGCATTTAATGCCACATTTAATGCGCACAGTGACTGCGTAGTCAAAAGCACTTTTGCGACCAATCAGAGAACGCCAAGTCAGCTCCACGGCGTAGCCCACGTCAGCACGACCGCGCACGTCAACACAGGGAACCGGGCCTGCTGATGACCGTCGATCCTCGCTTGCTGAGCGTTGATCCTGGACGTCTGATCCTGCATGGCTCGAGTATATATACCCGATCACTTCCTTCGGGTTAATCTTTATGTTTCCCTACTTTCAGAACCCTAATATCTTTCAAAATTCTCTCATCTTCCCTTGAAATTTTCTGAACTTTGAATCTTTCTAAAGTCATGGCATCATCTTCTCAACCTCCAGCTGATAACCCTCCATCTACATCTACATCATCCTCGTCTGGTTCACCAGACTTACCCCTCGCTGCAGCTCATATGCCTACATATACTGGCATTGTAAAGATAGAGGATGTGGATTATAGTCATCCCTTCGCCAGACTGGTTCAGTTGAACAGGCCGGCGACCAGGCGACAGCTCTCTAACGCGCAGATTAGGACTGCACAGGTTCAGAAGAAGAAGATTCTGAACGCGAAGCTAGCCCTAAAGAATTATGGGCCGGAGCTGATGGAGATGGTCGACCGCGAGCAGCTCCGCCAGTACCTCACGACGACCCCCAGCACTTTCCATCCACACATGGTAGCCGAGTTCTACGCTCGGGCCATGATAGCTGATGACAGGAAGTCTTTCACAACTTCCGTTTTTGGCCACCTGATCACCGTCACCGCTGAATACCTCGCCGATCTCTTCGGACTGAGGAATGAAGGAGAGGAAGTGGCCACGTATCATCAGGATGATACGGTGGAATTTCGGAGGAGGTGGGCGCAATGGAAGAAGCCAGAAGTCACCGTCTTCCGGACTGGCATGAAGAAGTCCGAAATGGAGGAGTACTGGCAAATGGTATGCGACATTGTAGTGCGCATGCTACAATGTGAAGTCGGCTCCTACGCCGAGCTTAGCTTGCGCAAGTTTTCGGTGATGTGTGCCCTAGTTGATGGAGTTCAAGGCAACTGGGCCGAATTTTTCTTTGGCCAGTTGCTGGAGAATGTGGCAAGGAACATCACTGTTCCGACTGACGGCAAGTTTGCTCACGCCGTATCCTTCGGGCTGAGGATCAGCCACATCCTGGAGATGGAATTGGGTGCTGGCGTGGATCAGGGGGAACAGCTGGTTGGTTCCGACTTCATACCAGCCACGAAGGTGAAGCTGCCTCATCCAGACTACAAGAAGCCACGCAGGCTGAAAGGGAAGTCAGCAGTGGACCCTGCTGAGGTCGTTTCTGAGGAGGACTCAGAAGACCTGGGAGAGCAAGTGCCAGCTGTGGCTCTCCCGCTGACAGCTGAGGCAAGGGCTCAGTTGAAGAGGAAGCTGGAGACGGAGTCTCTCTTCGACACCATGGAAGGCGCGGTGGCTGAGGCGACTGGTATCCACCCAAGGGACGTACAACTTGTACCAGTCACCAAGAAGCCATCCCACAAGAAGCCTAAGACTTCCCAGCACCAGCAGCCACCGTCAGCTGTTGCATATGACCCTGAGTCTGGGAAGATCTCCATCCCAGTCAAAGAGTCCGTTCTGGGACTGACTGAGGAAGAGACGCTGGAGAGGATGACCCGGAAGCGAAAGAGGGTTCAGACCAGAGCTCAGAAGCTGGTAGAGCAGGCCAAGAAGGAGCAACAAGCCTCCATTGTGAGGAAAACGCAGGCCCAGGCAAGGTTGAAGGCCTTGGCCGACCAGCGAAGAAGAGAGGCTGAGTTGGCAGCCCGCGATGAAGCCTTTGCAAAGGTGCAGGCTGAGCATGAGGCCAGACGTCAGGCGCAACTGGCGGAGCAGGTGCACCAGGTGGCCAAAGGCAAATGGGAAGTTGCCCCAACTACTAGTGCAAGGCCACCAGCACCAGCTCCAGGCGAGATCTTATCAGATGAATCCTTTACTCGCCTGCTGGTGATGGGCGCTGACGAGGATGTACTATCCCTTGTGGATGAGTACCAAGAGGAGGAGGTCGCTGAAGTCCCTCCACCTGCGCAAGGGGGTGGTGGAGGTGAAGAAGACCCACTGGCCGCACAAGGGGGTGCCAGTGGAGGAGAAGAAGTGCGGGCGACCACCCCGGTAAAACTGGCGAGCTTCTCGGATGTCAGTTCTGAATCCGAGGATGCAGAGGAACCAAGGGCTGAGGAGCCAGAGCAGGCGCCAGCTGAGGAGGTGACTCATTACTCCATAGTGCAGAGGATGGAGCCAAGGGATCTGTTCCCAGACATTGATGATAAGGCTCGTCGTTCTGCCAGTCGCCCCCGATCTACAGATGCCTCGACATCAACTTCCGGGCGACCAGCAGCATCCTCTACATCACCAGCTAGGCGTGCACGTACTGAAAGGCGACCATACATGCTCTGCATCCAAGAGCACCAACTGGTTGATGAGGATGCCTTCCAGTCGCGTGTGACAGGAGTACATCGGTGGGAGCACCACGGGGACATGGCGTTTCTAAATTCACGAGTGCCTGAGCCTTCAGCATTCAACATCATCCCCATCAGCGGACTCCCCCACCAGTCGGTATACGCTTCGAGGATCTCTGACTGGTGTCTGCCTTTGCAGCCGATGGAGTATTTCAATTCCACTCTCTACGAGTATGCTGAAAACATCACGGCGGAGGTGGAGAATGCCGTCAATGACGAAATGATATCCAGCTACCTTAGACTCTGGAGAGTGGATCCAGAACTTTGTCTAGAGTTCCGGAGGTGGAGGATTTTTGACAGATGCCAGCGCCTGCTGACAGTGGAGAAGCGGGCGGTACTCTTTGCCAGGCTGGGTCTTGGCTACTGGAGAGCGGAGGAGGAGTGGGCACATGCTTTCATGGGCGCTGATCCTGAATGCCCCCAGCAGCTGTCTACAAGGAGGATCAAGCGCCGCTTGCTGAAAATTGCTGAGTATAGGCAGCTGACTGGAAGCTCCGGCCTCCCGCCACTGAAAAGGATCAAGTTACCTTTTCTCCAGTTTCGAGTCACCAGTCGGGGGTACCAGCTGACGTACGCGCTCCGACGCCTCAAAGTGCTGGTTACCCTCCCGAGGATCCCTCCCTACCATGCAATCTTGTTCGACATGGCTGCCAGCGCTCTGCTGGTAGACCACCCAGTGGCGGAGGATCCCTCTCGTAGTTGGTGGCTGACCCTTGCCGTCCCTCCTGTTCTTATTGTCTCGGGCGATCTAGTCCCTGATTCGATGGACTGGCAAGTGGTGGAATTCACAGCCCAACCCATTTCTGAACAAGTCCAGCCAGCTCCAGCAGCAGTGCCAGTAGTGGAGCCAGCTGTCGAAGTACCAGTAGAGGAAACAGCAGCAGCTGATGTACCAGCAGCAGTACCAGCGGAGGAGCCAGCCCCGATGGAGATATCAGCTGAATCAGCACCAGCAATGGCTCCTTCCACAACTGACGTGCCTTCCTCTTCCCTTGAAGTCTCAGCGCAGCCAATCTCCGAGATCCATCCTCCTGCGCAACTCATTGCCTTAATTGATGCCAGGCTGGATCAACGATTTTCCTCCTTCCGAACCGAGATGACACAACAGATGGAGTCAGTCACCGCTGGAGTGTCCTCCTTTTTGGCGGATCCAAGAGGGGGAAAGTGCGCGAGCACGGGCTGAGGCAGAGAGAGCTCGTCTAGCTGAAGAGGAGAGGAGGATTGCTGCTGAGGAAAGGGAGAAGAGCAGACAAGATATGGCAGCGCTCACTGAGATCCTGAGGTCGCTCACAAGCAGAACTCAATCACCAGGATCATCTTCTCAGCCATAGTCTAGCTTCTCTATTTTGTTGTAAGTAAATGCTTATCAGCTAGATTAGTCAGTTATCCTTCCTGTACATGTAATGCT
>JAPKLW010011918.1:0-10510 GCA_026898455.1 Plectranthus barbatus | reverse complement strand
GTAAATTGATTAATAATCTTAATATAGTAAATTAGTGTTATATTTATTGAAGAGATGTTGCGGTTTGCATCGCAGCTGAGAAGGCGATGGTGTAGCTGTCAGAAGCGGCAGAGATGGGGAAAACGACAGAATAAATGGTGATGATGCCTCCGTTGTGTTGCCCCAAGTCTCGTGCCTTTGGATTTGGGGAGATGAGAATCTCCTTAAAAAAATTTTAATAACAGAGCTATACAATTCAATTAAAGAAACCCAAACAATTAATTTATGAAGCCCAGCAAAACTTAATTGAAGAAGTCTAAGCCCACCAGATTTCAATTGATAAAGGGCCATGGGTAATGGATTTAGGGCCGTAGGTAGTGGGCTCAGGTTATGGATTTTGTCTTTAATTTGAAAAAAAAAATATTGATGTTGGATTGATTTTTTTTTTTTGGGGGAGGCAACTAGAAACACATTTAACAATGAGGTGTATTTTCATCACAGTGTTGATCATATAATTGTTGACCATAATAGAGCAACACAATCAAACCAATATGCGGCTTTAGTATCCTCCATATAGAGACTAGTAACTCGACATGATTGACAGTTGAACACCATACCGGTAGATCATAAGCTCTGCATATTTTGTTGAACTAATCTTCTCATTCTGACATACAAATTTCTTCAAAATGGAGATAGGATCGTGTTTGTACTCAGCAATAGTATTTTTCTTCCACCTTGTGCACACTAATTTATTTACAACATTTTTTTATCAGGCATGTATTCTCCATTCTTCACGGAACACATCAATTTTCCATCATGAAACAGTTGGTTCAATGTATGAGCAACTAGCAAGAATTGGAGCCAAAGCTTTCATCTTGCAGGAGTTTTGGATTGGCTATGGAGATTATGTCCAAGGTGTTAATTCTGGTTTGTAATTAAAAGAGAAGATTTGTCTTGTATCAATTGAGTGAAAGATTTCAACTTGTCCTCAAAAGAAGATTTGTAGTGGTCAATGCCTTGACCTTAGCAAATGAAGATTTCAATCTCCACTAACCAACAAGAGATACCAATAATGATCAAGAGCTTTTTACAAAAAGCAATTTCGACCTCAACAGAAGGGATATCCAAAAAAGAATTTCACACTTATAACGAGAAGATTTTATATTCGGTGAAAAGGGGTTCCAATTTCCATGAAGTGATACTTCTTCTCCTTCTTTTATTGAGAATACTTCACCATTTCATCATTAACCAATAGAAAATTTCAACTCCCACCAAGATCATACGAAAGTCATGACTGAACTTAGAAGAAGTCTATGCTGCCTACTTATCATTTGAAAGTCAAAACGTAGTTCATAGGAACTGACTTGTAATTTTGGTTAGTGGGTGCCGTACACAGTTTATACTCATGCGGCCAGGAGTGACAAGCATTTTATGCTCATGCGTCATAGAGCTTTTCTTCTTGATTTGAGTGGATTTCCG
Organism: Plectranthus barbatus; assembly: GCA_026898455.1. Lineage (NCBI taxonomy): Eukaryota > Viridiplantae > Streptophyta > Magnoliopsida > Lamiales > Lamiaceae > Plectranthus > Plectranthus barbatus. The sequence goes on along the minus strand of JAPKLW010011918.1, from coordinate 9,052 downwards.
TGCACAGTTTAAACTCATGCGGGCCAGGAGTGACATGCAGTTTAAGCTCTTGCGTCATGGAGCTGTCTTCATGATTTGAAGGGGGGTTGTCGTGCACAGTTTATACTCATGCGGACCAGGAGTGACAAGCAGTTTAGGCTCATGCGTCATGGAGCTTTGTTCATGATTTGAAGGGGGGGCATCTTCCTCTTCGAGTGATATTTTTCCTTGGCGAGCTAATTGCATGACTTTATCTTTGAATATGAAACAATCTTGAATGGGATGACCAACCAATCGGTGGTACTTGCAATATTTGGGATTGCCAACTTGATTTCTGGCAACTCGATGAGCCCTACTTTGAGTAGATCATCGAAGATCCCTGGTACATCTGAGTTTAAGAAATGATATTCTCGTTGTTGCATTTCTTTAAGAGACAATTTTCTTGGCATGCTTTCTTGTGGCGCCTTCCGCTTGTCCTTGTTGACTTCCTTCTTTCGGAATGTGATGGGTGTTGCCTTAGCTGCCATAGATTCTGTTATCAAAGGTTTATTAGGCGACTTGCCCTCACTTCGAAAGTCTTTTCTTTCTTGATATTTGCCAAACTCTGAGGTTCTTTCATTCCGCTTGCAGCCATACTTAGTTCCATGTCATGAGCTCTAGTTGCCAATTCTTCAAAAGTTCTCGGCTGAATCCCTTTAAGAATATATTGAAGACCCCACTTCATTCCTTGGATGCACATTTCAATTGCCGAAGTCTCAGACAAACGGTCTCGACAATTTAGGCATATGTTTCTCCATCGATTGATGTAGTCGATCACAGGCTCTTCTTTCCATTAGCGGGTGTTTGTGAGCTCCACCATGCTGACGGTTCTCCTTGTGCTATAAAAGTGGTTAAGGAATTCGTGCTCTAATTGCCCCAGCTATCGATTGAGTCTGGTTCCAAGTCCATATACCAATCGAAGGCATTTTCTTTAAGAGATCGTACGAATTGCTTCACCAAGAGGTCTTCGTATGTTCCGGCATTGTTGCAGGTTTCAACGAAGTGAGCAATATGTTGTCTCAGATTTCCCTTTCCATCAAATTGTTGGAATTTTGGTGGCTGATAGCCCATGGGCATCCTCAAGTTGTCAATTCTTTGGGTGTATGGCTTGGAGTAAACTAGTGACAACTTAGAGCTTTTGTCGAACTTATTTTTCAAAGTCCCTTCGATAAATCCCTTGATTTGGTCAATTTGGATGAAGCCATCAGAGGAGACATGTAAGCCTTTGGATGCAGATTTTGCCTCATCATTTGTATGTTTTTCTTTAGGCATTTCCATATCGTTACTTTGCTCACCTTCGTCGTCATTTGTTTGACTGGACTCTCCTTTCTCTTTCTTAAGCCTTGCGATCTCGACGCTTTGATCTTGTAGCTGTTTTCTTAGCATGTCCACTAACTCTTTCATGCTTGCAAGCTGTTCTTCTACAGTAGAAGTGTTAACCATCATCACTGATGAGGAAGCATTGCTTCTATGCACTTCATCGTCAGAAGCAACCGACTTTAGAGTTTCCAATGCTCGTCTTGTCATGCTTCTTGTAACGACACCAACAACTTTTGAGGTATTTGATGCCTGAGACATTCTTGAACTTGTATGAAGAGAAGAGATGAAAGGTAGAGATTGTCCCACTGGGCGTGCCAAAATTTGTAATCACAAATTTTCGTATTTAAATGAATAAACACAAAAGTTGGATACAATTCGAATTAATTTGGATCAAACAACAATTGTAGGTTCTATCGCTATTTCTCATCTGATTCTCCTCTTCGAATTTGATGTTCGAGCGATCTTCGGAGTCTTCAAAGAGAATTTGGCCTCTTCGATCTTCAAAGTTCTTGATCTTCAAGTTTATAACGCTGATTTGGAGGGTTTTCACCTTATTTCCAAATCAAACATCGTATTTGATGATGTTCTAGGAGATGTCGATCTTGGATCTTCTTTGGCTTGATCTTCGATCTTCTCTTCCAAGGACTTGATGGTTTGATAACGTTATTCGGGGACCAAAGGCCTTGATTCCAAATCAAACGCTAGATTTGATGTGGATTTTGACGAAGAACGCCTTCGAGTTGATGAAGAACACCTTCGAATTGATGAAGAACGCCTTGAATCTTCGAAGAGAGAATTCCTTTAAGTCTTGAGCTCTTCAATTTTGCCTTCTTCACTTCACTTCACCTATGATTTTTCTTCAATTTATGCCTTGTATTTATAGGCAAATTTGAGAGATGTAGGGCTTAGGTGGCAACATTTGATTGGTTGAGTAAGTGATGATCCCATGCATCTCCTTTTGGGTGAGCTTGCCACGTGTCGGCTTTTTATTGGACAATTGCTTAATTATATTAAATATCCCTTTTATTTATTTAATTTAGGAATTCTATTTAAATAAATCCCTAAAATATAAATAAATTGGTATTTAATATTTTAAATCCACGTGGCACGTTTTAATTGGCCGTGAATTTTTGTGTGTCTACACCGAGATCTCCGGCAACTGCTTCGCCTGCTATTTCGCGACAACCTCTCTCGGATGGGAACCCTCGTCCCTCCCAAATGCAAAGTCGTCATCTAGGGCCACATAAATTGTAATGCTCCGACTCTAGGGTCCGAACAATCTCACCCGAGGTCGGTTACGTTACCCACCAATGGCCTGGATCTGGCTGACCCCTACATACCAACACGAGCCCTTTCCAGCTTATTTTGTTCTCACTCACACACATTCTGAGAAACTTTTCAGTGGGTCACCTATCTTTGTTCTATCCCAGGTCAAGCACGCTTAATTTTAGGGTCTTCCTAAAATGAGTGCTTGAAAAGATAATGCACTTGTTAGTATGAGTAGCTCCTATAAGATTTTTTTAAGCTCTCCTCATACACAGTCATATCCTGTATAGCTTTAGAATCCCTCTCATTCTGGTATGGGTCTGGTCCATTTATGTCACCTTCTGCTTAACTATTGGAAGTTTTACGGGTGCCGCTCATTGTACGTGCTTCTCTACGCCGACTTCACTCCTTGCTCCGACACTGAATCACTACAGAAACGCCAAAGGTGCACACCCTCAAATCTTCTCTCTCTTACATCCTTCCAGATTTCGTTTACACTAATAATTATTATAATGGTTCTCATTAGGGATGTACACGGTCCGATTTCGCCGGTTTCAGGGTTGAAGTATCGACCAAACCAAATAATAGGGTTTGAAAAACTCTCAAACCAAACCGATCAAATTAATCTTTCAAACCAAACCAAACTAAATAAATCGGTTCGATTTGGCGGTTTAACAGTTTGAGACTTGACGTTAACGAGCAAAGTTAAAACATAAAAAAATTTCCTATTTTTAGCAATAATTTATTTGAGAAATTAAAAAAAATGGCTTTTATCGGCAAGTACGAGACAATCTAATAGACACAAACAATTTATAACATCAAAATATAATAGTTCAAATCTCATTCTCAAATATAATAGTTCCTAAAAGATCAAATTATTAACATGCGGCTACAATGAAGCTAGTCCAGAGAACAAAAAAATAATAAGGATAATTAGCTAATAAATGATAGTTTAGGGTTTATTTACATAAATAAAATTGTAAGAAAATAATAAGAATAATACTGGATGTTTTAGGGTTTATTTTCGATTTCGAAAAATAAATAAAAATGTAGGAAAAAAAATAAAAAATGATATGATGTTCCATTAGTAGAGGATTTAACTATACTAAATGTACTACATATATAATTTTACAATAATATATGATTTAAATATTTATTATTAATATAAACGGTCCGGTCCGACCAAACAGCTTGTTTCTCTACTCAATTCGTGGACCAAACCAAATGATACGGTTTGAAACTTATTGGAATCCGGCTGATCGATTTTCTTACTTGTCAAACTGGCCAAATTATTTTAGTTTGGCCTGTTCGACCGGTTTGGACCAAATCGTGTATACCTCTAATTTTATGGATGAGGACGACATTGCAACCTACACTATCAAATATGTCAATGATCCTAACACGCTCAATAAGTTAGTATATTAGCGGCCACCAGAGTGAAATGAGAATAAACGAAGAGGGAGGAAATTCAATGAATCGAGGAGATAGTTATAAAAACAAAATAATTGGAATATGTTATTAAACTTTTAAATAATTAAAACTTAATTAAATCAATTTAATAAAATAAAGTGAAATAAAAATTTGGAATATTATAAATAAAAAAGAAAGGCTCAGATTTATTGTGTAGGGTACTTTCCGTTTTCAGGTATTGTTTATTTTGAAACTAGCTATCTCCAAAGTTGGAAGTTTTTAATAATACAAATTAAAGCCCGTTCGCCTAACTTTGAAAGGTAAATCAATCATTTTCCTTCAGGGTCCCATATTAATACTCTTCATACCTACTAATTAATCTACCTGAAATGCATTTCCTCTAGCTCCCCCACAAAGTCTGTCAATTTTTTTTTTTTTTTTAAAAGACAGGAAATATTCTTTTAATTTCCATATTTTTTTCGTCACTTTTTTCCATTGAAATATTCCGCATTCAAAACATTTCCGACGGAAATATTCGTCTTTATAAATGTGTTAAATAACTTAAATTAAAGGATTTTTTATTTTAGTTATAAACTAGCCATTAATAGGATGTCTTCACGTGATTATAATGAATCACGCTGAATGAAATTATAAATATAGTGATTTTGATGTTTGAGATTAAAAATGAAAATAATCGCACAAATAGCATCATATTCATTTGAAACTGAACTACATTAATAATATGTGAAGAAATATTTTAATATTATTAAATTCATAAATAATTGATTATAGATGATTATGAATCAACACCAAAGACAACATATAAAATAGAGTAATAATTCTTCATTATTTTCACGAATGGCGGCTACTTCAATTACACTTCATATTTAATATCGAGGGTTGTTGGCATTTTTACTCTTTTCATTAAGTTGGAAAATGATACTTAATTATTACTCCTCTATTCTCATTATATGATTCAGTTTGATCTTCTTCGTTTGTAAAAAATTATTTAATATATAAACAAACTTCTACCATTACCCTTATTTAATCATTAATTAACCTCTCATTTTTATAATATTATATTTAATGTTTTTATTTTTCAAAATTATGTATGGGTATAATTATAAATTATAAAAAAAATAATACTATATAAAAATTGGACCATATAATTGGAATACCTTAAAATAGTAACCGGAATCAATAATTACTAGATTTACACCCCGCGTGTAGCGCGAACAAATATTCTTTAAAATAATGTACAAATAATCTAATTTAAAACAATATGGTTCACTTTATTGAATAATAACTTACTTTGTATTATACGTACATAAATAATCACTTAGAAAATTTTCATGTTTGAGTAAAAATATAATAGTAGTCATCTTAAATTAATACTAATTACATATTATATAAGAATTTATTAAAAATACTAAACTTATCTAATAAACTAACAAAATTATAATTTGACTCATAAAATTTGTCCATATTTGTAATATAATATCTCACTTGAAATTTTATGCTTTAATTTTTAAGTTTATTCATTTTACCAATTTAATATATTTGTAAAAATAAATAGATATTGTAAATTAAAATGCACCAATTCCTCAAAATAATATTAATATAAAATTAAAATAATAAGATGAGAATTCAATATTCAAATTACATTGCAAATATGTATGTTTTGTTGTTCATTCCAAATAATTTTTGCAATTTAGAAATCCTAAAGTTGACTTGCTATTTAATCCCATTTATGTAAATTTTAATAAATTTAGAATTAAATCAAATATGAATATAAATAGAGGTAAAATCTGAAATAGCCAAATTTAAAAAGCAAAACCAATGTATAGCAAGCCTTATGAAAAACTCCACAAAATAGCAAAAGTGTACTTTTTTTAGGTTAAAATGTCTTAATCACAACATCATTTCTCTTGATTTTTGTGAAATATGTAACGGCTGCATTGTTTATTATTTTTTTGACTCAACTCATTTTTTTATTCATTTGCAGATAATAGAAAACAATTAAATATAATATTTCTTGTGCAATATTTTAAATTCGGCTGGAAATGTCCGTGCAGTTGGAACTCGAACAAATCCGGCTGGAAGTCGGGTTTCAAATATATTAAATCAAAAATGGGAAAATCTGGAAAAAAATTATTTACTTATTAAATCCAGATTAAATTAAATAATTTTCTATTAAAATTGTGCTGGAAGTGGAACAATCAAGCTGGAAGTAGATTAAATTGATATCGAAGTAGAATAAATTCGAATGGAAGTCGAACTTAAAATACATTAAATACAGATTTATTTAAATAATTTTGTTACTGAAATTGTGCTAGAAGTGGAACAATTCAGATGGAAGTGGATTACATTGAGATGGAAGTCAAATAAATCCGGATGGAATTCGGATTAAAAATATATAAAATCCAGATTTAATTAAAATAATTTTTAATTGAAATTGGGCTGGAAGTATGGCAATCCAGCAGGAAGTATATAACATTGAGATGAAATTCGGATGGAATTCGGATTAAAAATATATAAAATACAGATTTAATTAAATTAATTTTTGATTGAAATTAGGCTGAAAGTATAGCAATCCAGCTGGAAGTATATAAAATTGAGATGGAAGTCGGGTATTTGGGATGGAATTCGGATTAAAACTTTATAAAATCCAGATTTATTTAAAATATTTTTTTATTGAAATTGGGCTGGAAGTATAGCAATCCAGCTGGAAGTATATAAAATTGAGATGAAAGTCGGATATTTCGGATGGAATTCGGACTTCCCAGATGGAATTCGCGTTTACTTCCATCCCTTTTCACTTTCAATTCATATTAACCTAAAAATTGGGCGTGAAACACACAAATCCGGCAGGAGTTCGAATAGGCTTCCCTTCCCACGTCCGTTTGAACGACCATCCATCTGCGAACCACCGGCGAACCGAACACCACCCACCGGCGACCGGCGAACTGAACACGGACCACCATCAAAATGTCTGCACAGGTATCATCCTCATTTAAAAAAAAACTGATTGAAGTCGGGCATGTTGATATGAGCATTGTTGTGGTTGTATTGAATTTCTTCTTCTTTTTTTTTTTGCCTTGAATTGGTTGGTTAATGTTTCTTTCGAATGTGTTGAACCGTGCATATGAATTTCGTCCATTTTTTCCCTATTTTATATGTTTAAACCGTGTATATGCATATGAACCGTGCGTGCATGTTTTTTTCCCTATTTTTGTGTTTTATTTTTATTGAATTAGTTAGTTTGGTTTTGATATGCTGCAGGCTGCCTATATTCGATATGAAGTCCATGGAAGTAAACCTAAGACTAATTTATATTATAAATGTAAGGTCCTAGATATCATTAAGAATACATTCTTTGATATAGGACAAGAGGTGTTGGTTAATGAGTTTCGGCCTGGGGTTTTTGGACATTGGTTGGATTGGTCGGACAATGGACTTAGTTCATCTTTATCATTAATTGAATTATTTAGTCATGAGACTCAATCAAATAATCCAGAGTTGTTAAGGTTTAGAGTCAGTGGGCAGGATATCATGTTTTCACAGAGTGAATTCACCCTTATTTCTGGTTTGAATTTTGGAAATGCCACTTTTGATCCTACTGCACGCCATGATTTAGAATCTAGTACTGTATTTAAATTCTTTTGCGGTGGTCAAATCCTAAGTAGTAAAGAACTTTTGGATAGGTTTCAATACAAAAAGATTGATAGTACTCACGGTTTATTGTACCTTAGGGTGGCCAATATATTAGCATATTGGTTTTTTGGACTAGGGTATACAGAAAAAAAAAAAAATAGAAAAGTGGCTGTATGTTTTAAGTGAGGATCTTGATGGTTGGAACCGATTTTCATGGGGTACATATGCATACAAAGCACTGCTCTATTACAAAATGCATATACCCACTACTCGGATTCAACTTGAGAAAAAAGCCCTTCATCTTCCAGGTCCCTTTTGGGTACTACAGGAATGAAATTTTCACCATCTTTTATCTTCATCTTTGTGATTAATGTTTGTTGAAAATAGTTTAATTTTTTTATATGTTGTTAGGTTTGGGCCTATGAGGTCATTCCTGAGTTGGGGCAGGCATGTGCCTGGCTAGTTAAAGCCAATGCTGAGCCACGTATGCTGAAGTGGCGGTTCAGAAGATCCAGTGTAAAAAACTGGATAGCCTTCTTCTCCCAACCGGTAATAAAATGAAATTTCAGTGTTTTATTTTTTTGAACGGAAAACTGATTATATTATCTAATATATTTTTAAATTTTGCAGCTCATTGTGGTAACCGCCCTGCCTCCTTCGCCATCTGAGAAAAATACCCAATATTGGCGATCTGCACAAGGAGATGACAAGATGGGTATGAGTTATGTGGCTCCGATATCTACACATGCCCTTATACAAGGTGAAGGGTCAATGATTGAAGATTTCGAAGAGAATAGCCCTCATCTAGAGATACCAGTACACACTGGGTTTGAAGATTGGGTTAGTGGCGGTACAATGGTAGAAGTGGAGATCAATGATTTGACGAACGAGATTGTGGAGGAGGAGGCTGCCACTGAGCAGCCATATGTGCAGACTGAGGAGCCCATGTTGCATGCTGAGCAGCCCGATATGGAGACTGGGCATGATTCGGAGCCACCATCCCCGGCACAGAGAAAGAAGAGACGACAGAAACGGCAAAGGATACCTAGTTCTTCTTCATCTTCGGGCGGGGAAGAACGGGTAGGATTCGAGTCTACAATCAACAACGTGAGTTGTTATTTAATTCGCAGGACCGTTCTTAGGGTATCAAAATAAATACAATTAAATAAACCATGCGAATCCTATGCATGCTCCTACAAACTTAATTGTATAGGATGGATTAAGGATTATACCTTTCTTCAATCGTTTGATCTACAGATCTAGATCGGAGAATTAACGATGAAGCTAGATCTGAAGCGGAATGGAACTCTTTCTTTGATTGTGTTCCTACAGATCTAATCTTCTGATCTGTTCCCTTGCTCCTTGGAAATCTGGTGAGGATTAT
>JAPKLW010011917.1:0-10510 GCA_026898455.1 Plectranthus barbatus | reverse complement strand
AGGAGGTATAAATAGGGAGGAAAATTATAGAATAAGCTTTTCACCATATCTTATAATCAGGGCCGGCCCTGTGATTTTGGAGGCCCGGTGCAAACAGGAAAAATGGTGCCCCTAAAATTTCTTTTTGTAATTATAAATAAAAATATTGATAAAATATAATATTTAATATTATGTCAAAATAAATTCACTCAATCTTAGACATAATCGATCACAAAAAATATTTCAATAACTTACATTTTGAAAAAAATATTGCAGCTTGTACAATGGTAACGGGTATTGTTATATGTATTAAATTATTCAATATTTTTAAGTAAGTCAATATATCTAAAGCGGTGTAAAAGATATATATTGCATGATGTTTAGTTTATGAAACAACGGTTGTAAATTAACCAAATTAAATTAAACTAACTAAAATCTAAACAAAATAACAAGTAAGAATTTAAAACTATGCAAGTAAACTAGTTAACTATGCAAAAAAAAAAAAAAACTAAAATCATGCAGTTGTGAAATTTGACAAAACTTATCAAAAATAAACACCATATATGTATCCAAAAAAATGAAGAATCACCTAACGACCGTAACTTTTAGATAATGAGACTTTCATTTTTTAGAAGAATGAAATTTTTGTGACCAATTATGTGACGATGACTGTACATAATTTGTTTTTAATAAAGAAAAGATATAATTATACTCATATAGTTGAACAATTAAATCTTAATATCTTGTCTAATTTTTTAATTTATATTGAACTAAATATCTGGGTTACCATAAATATTAATTATAGTTTTTTGTTAAATCTATTTAGTTAAGCCAAAAACTAAGTGTTTTATTAGTTTTTTTTAAATTTGTACTAACATAAATTAGCATAATATTACAAATATGTATATTTTTTTAAAAATGGTGCCCCTCTCATCCGGAGGCCCCGGTGCGGCGAACCTCTCGCACGGCCTCAGGGCCGGCCCTGCTTATAATCTTAGAGAGAGAGAGAGAAGAGTGAGAAACTCTCCCCAACCCCCAAACCCGTCAGACCTGTTCGGACGCATTTTTCGGCCGATTCCGATGACTCTCCGACGAGTGACCACCACCATTTCGTAGCATTCTTCAAGAGCTTCGATTTGAGTACTCGTGGGCTCCGAGAGGACGGGTAACGAGTGAGATATCAGAGGTTGAAGTTGAGGTGAGTTTTAAGTGCGAATTTGAGTTTTAAATTGTATAACTTGTTATTCCGGCCAAATTTCAGTGATTTGACCGAAGATTCGGGTTCCCCATAGTGTAGGGAACGTTTGGCCGTCGAGAAACATCAATTTGGATGCCAGAAATTGCAACCGCCATCGCGAAGGGAGGAGCTCCGGCGAGGTATTCGACATCCTCATTTTCCGTCTTATTTTCGTGTTTCAAGGGTAGATTCTAGTTCCTTGAGGTTAGTAGAGTCGGAATATGTGATTGCATGTGTAATCAAAGCTGTGAGGGGCGAGAAACGGCGAGTTGCAGGTTCTGTCTCCGGCGAAACCCGTGAGGAAGACGACTCCTGTCGGTCGACAGGAATCCTGTCGATCGACAAGGAGGCCTTTTATCGGGTAGCTGATCGAACAATCCTGTCGGTCGACAGGAATCGTTTCGATCGACATGGAGGTAGTCGACAGGGAGGTCGACGAGAGGCATGTCGATCGACAGAACTTGTGTCGATCGACAGAAGCCATCGACATGCCCATGTCGACCAAGGTGTGTCGACCGAACTGAGTTGGCGTCGACCAAGGGTGTGTCGACCGACACAGAACCCTCGGTCGACACAGAGGCCTAAAATGTTATAAGTTGTCATTCTATCTTAGTTCTTTCAAGTTCTGTTTGTTTACGATTAAGATGTACTATCCTAGATATATCGTACTGACTCGAGAACCCTATTGATTGTAGGAATTTGAAAGCAAGGAACAAGTAAGCCCATTCTAGCAAAAGACATCTAATCCAAAGCCGATAACGAGGTGGGAAACTATTTCAGTTAAAACTCAAAACGCGTGTTTTTATTTCCAAAAACGTGTTATAAAATGCTTTGATTTAAAATGAGACTGCTATGCATTTTTTTGTGCTATTATATATGTCCTCTGTCGTTTCCCATCGACAAGAGAGTATAATAAATGAGTTTGGAACCAGGTTCCCATAACTGAGCTAGAACTCATTTGGTAGTATGGAGTAGTGACTCCATATGATTGGGATTTTGGAAGATATAAGGGGAATTGGTTATATGTGTATGTGAAAGTTATGAATACGGAGTTTGTGAATGATGAATATTAAACGATCGGGTCTCAAAAGGATTGCTGAGACTAGTGCACTTAGATGACAGTAGGTTGAGTGTGTTTGCATTCCTAACTGATCATCGTAACTTGGAAGCCGGCCAACTTCCAGTTACAACACCGTAACAGATATAATAACATATAAATAGCACGTGCGTGGAAATAAAATGATTTAGATAGCATGAATATTTTCAACAAAACCCCATGTCTATCTGCGTGAGTTGCATAACATGTTTCCTATATAATTGTATGTTTTCGGGCATGTTTCTCATTGGGTACGAAAGTACTCAGCCCCTCGCGTTATTTCTAAAACGTGCAGGTTAAGCAGCATGGATGGAAGTAGCGGGTGTAAGCTGGAGGAGCAAAGAAGTTATTTTGAAAGTTAATAGATCCTGTGACATGTATCTTCACATACATGTCACCACCACGCTACACCCACGCTGCTACACTCTCTGAACTTCCTTCCCTTTTAAATTAAATAAACTTTTGGGTACTGTTTGTTAACCTTGACTCGAAGTACATTTTGATGAATACTTTTATCTTTTATTTATATTTAAGTCTTCCGCTTATAAATTCTTGAAGTGTGTTTGACAAAACCTGAAACATCAATGTAACGTGGCCCCAAATTGGGAAGGTCAGTTGGGGGCATTACAGAGGTGGTATCAGAGCGTGAGTTCTAAAGTTTTAAAGGATTTTAAAGTAATTTGAAACTTCGAGTCTTAGAATGTTTTAAAAATTTGTGTGAAGTGATCGCTCATGCTTACACCCTACTCCATCCTGCGCTACCTGAGGTATGTTTTGAAATTGTTTAAGTTAAAAGTTTCCCAGCTTGCAATTTTAGTAAGGTTTGAGTATTTTGAAAACATCGCAAATGTTTTGAGAGTTCATTGAGAAAGAAAAGTGAAGCATGGGAGAAATAAGGAGTTGAGATGTTTTGTTATGAACGGAAATAAACTGGATTTATTTTGTGTTGAGCAAGAGGGCTAACCCTGAAATTGTTTATGTAATTTGAATTGATGTGGAAAGGGTTGAGTTGAAAAGTGGTGTTTACAAAAATTCAAAGAACTTGATAAGTGAAAAGTTTGGTGTTTAAAATTTAAAAGTGTTGAGTGTATTTGGCACCGCAGGGTGGCCTTTCCTTGGAAGTTGAACTGAATTTGAACTGATTTATGAGATGTTGAACAATTGCAAGCTTAAAATCTCGATGATATGGCTATAGATGTGCTAGAACATAATGAGCTCAGGTATGAATAACTTGATTATTGGAGAGAATGACTGGTATGAATCAGGACCGATGAACTAGTTGTGGGCCTTGAAAAGGCAATGATTTGATTGACGGTGATAATTTGATAATTGTGAGAATGGAGTGAGTATACTTTGTATTACTTGAACTTAGAACTTTGACCTTACGTTGTGAAATTGAAAATTTCATTGAACTAGAAAATCTAGTAGTTGGTAAAGTGTGCAGAATGCACAAGGAGCCTGGCACGTCAGTCAAGACTCGAGTGAGTGTGTTTTAGCGCGAGGATTCGTTTAGACCCTCGGAATGGTGTATCGGAGGCTAGCAGATGACTCGAGACACCGAGTTGCACGTATTGATGTTATGTTGACCTCGGACTGATCGTTTACTATTTTGTCGTGACAGATGGACCCTAGGAGTGCAGCTTTTCGCTTTAGGAGTGCCACGCCATTTGAGGAGGATACTTTACCTAACACGTTGACGGAGTTCTGGAGTTTTTTTAGGCAAACGAGAGGACAGGGTATCACAGATGCGGAGGTGATGGAGAGGACCACAGAGCTGATGCCATCGAGATGGACTACTCGGACTTTGGAGCTAGCTAGAGTCCACCGTAATCAGAGGACGGGCACCCGAGGGAGTTTTCAGACTTTTATTGCTGCACTTATTCAGGAGACAGTCCTAGCCGAGGGAGTATCACCGACATCTTCATGGGGCACTCAGGCGTCAGCGACAGGCGAGACGCCGCAGACAGGGCCTAGACCTGCCTCATCTTCTATAGCACAGATGGTAGTGCCATCAGAGCATCGATCGGGAGGATCGATCGGACCCCACTTTGATCCTGTTGGATCTTCAGGTTATGTTGATTACCAGGTGGCGTTGCAGCAGTCGTCGCCGCAGTGGACACCAGCTTTACCACCGATGCCACCTACGGCACTTGATGCACCTGCATCCACGTCGCACCCTAGGATACGCCCTACACCGAGCACACCTGTAGCGGCTTATGTGTCATCACAGCATGGATCTCAGCATGGATCGCAACATGGATCTCAGCAGGGATCTCAGCACGGATCGCAGCAAGGAGGAGCGTACGATCTTTACGCGTGGTGTGATTTTGCCACCACCTCAGTCCAGTATCCACCACCGCAGCAGGATCCGACCTTACCATATAGATGTCAGGATACACCTATACCACCAGTTCAGCAGCCACAGCCGGATTTGGGAGAGCCTAGCGAGGCTAACCCGATACATGACTATGGTTTGGACAGCGCCGAGATGTGGCCGAGGCAGACCACTAGCGGGTATGAGGATATGTTCGGAGGTCACAGGATTGCTTATGTTCAGGGAACGAGACAGGCACCTATTTATCTATCCAGTGATACCGAGAGTAGCCGAGGGAGGAGGATGAGAGCTCGAGATAGGGGTAAGAGGCCGATGAAGGGGGAGGATGATACGGAGGAGGAGGATCCATCTGAGAGATCCGATTGAGAGTTGTACGGGTTTACGGCAGACTATTTTATTTGGATTTGAACATTTCATTGTTGTTGTTGTATCTTATTTATGATTTTGTTTGGGACGGAGACTGAGATTTAACCATTGTTGAAACTTTATTATCATTAGTACTTGTAATCTCGCTTGTATTGGATTATAACATGTGAGATTGGCCGAAATGCTTGATGATTGTTGTATGGAACCTTTGGATTTTGAATATTGGTGTTGAATGTTTACAAGCTTTGAGTGAGTAATGAATGGATAGTATGATTCAGGATAGTATGAGCACATTTATGTGGGGATGCTATGAAATTGATAAATAAGTATTGTTTTGCAGTGAAGATAATGGAATTCATCGACCAAGGTCGAGGAAGAGGTAGAGGCCGAGGCAGAGGCCGAGGCAGGGGAAGAGGTAGAGGCCAGAGAGGCCAAGGTCGTGGAAGAGCTATTCCACAACCTGTATATGAAGAACCACTCAGGGAAGAAGATCCCGTTTACCAGGGACATGATAATATTGAAATCTTATCTGACGGAGAGAGTGCTGCGGGGCAGCAAAGACAGAATCCACCACCTCATGGAAATATACCAGAAATTCCATCTGTTATGTGGGTGGAAACATTCAGGAAGCAACACCCACCGACTTTTGATGGAACAGGAGGACCTTCAGCTGCAGAGGATTGGATAAGAGAGCTTGAGAAGATATTCAAGCATATGAGATGCTCGGAGGATGAGAAAATAAACTGCATGTCTTACCAGCTCAAGGGAAAGGCAGATAGGTGGTGGGAGACCTATGCCAAGTCATTGCTCCAGCACAGAGGGACAACATCAGCTGGGAGGAATTCAAAGAAGCGTTCTTTGAAAAATATGTTCCGAGGCAGTACCGAAAGGAAAGAACGGTAGAGTTTTTCCTGTTTGAGCAAGGGAAATTAACAGTGGAGGAGTATGACACCAAGTTTGGTGAGTTACTCCAGATGGCACCGCATTTGGCGGACACGCCGCAGAAAATGGCAGAGAAGTTCAGGGATGGATTGTGCGAGGAAATTCGCACCCAACTGGCAACCATGAAGGGGTTGAGTTACCAGGAATTATTGGGTGACGCTTTGGACATAGAAGCGTCCAAAAATATGAAGAGACTGCCAGAATGGGGAGCGTAGGAGGCACAGGCTTCAGGTTCGAATCAAAAAAGGAAATTTGAGGAGCCGCCAAGGCAATTCGTACAGGGTTAAGGCCATCAGAAGCGCCATGACCAAGGCAGGCCACAAAATTTTCAAGGGAGGCCAAACCATCAGAACTTTCAGAGATTCAACCCTCATCAGGCCCAGAGGCGGGATCAGGCAGGTCCGCGGGACTGCCAGAGGTGTGGCAGAAGGCATGTTGGGAACTGCCAAGGAAATGCAGGCAGATGCTTCAATTGCGGAGGGCAAGGCCACTTTGCAAACAGCTGCTCTACACCGCCAGCACAAGGAGGCAACCGGCAGAACTTTCAGAGGCCGGCGAACCAACATCTGAGGGCTATCAGAGGACACCGCCAACCGTGTAGAGGAAATGCTGGAAACAGAGGAGGTCGAAGGCAAGGAAATCAGGCACCACCTAGGAACCAAGAGGGAAACCAGCAGGGCGGAGATGGCCAGCAGAGGAGAGCCCGGGCCTATGCGTTAGATGGAAATCAGGATGATGGAAACCTGGCAGGTATAGGATACATTAATGATATACCTGTCATGGTATTATTTGATACGGGAGCATTGCATACATTCATGTCATCAGCATGTGTTGAGGCATTAGGACTTAAAGTAGAAAAGAATAGTCAGGACTTGAACGTAGTAATACCTTCAGGAGAAACAACTACTTCTACTTTAGTGTGCCGAGACTTGAGAATCGAGATGAACGAGAATGAAATTCAAGTAGCAGAGCTGAATGTTTTGGATATTCACGATGTAGACGTAATCCTAGGAATGGATTGGCTGTCGGAGAACAAGGCGACGATTTTATGTCGTGAGAGAAGAGTAATCATTCCTCAGCTTGGGAATGAGGAGGCCTTTGTACATGGATTTAAGAAAAGGCAGAGAGTACCCGTGATTTCAGCGATTCAAGCAACGAAGTTGTTGCGTAAGATCGGAAATCAGGCCTTCTTAGTGTATTTGGAAGGAGAAGAGAAGCCTGAACTGACTGTGCAAGATGTTCCAATCGTGAGAGAATTTGAGGACGTATTTCCAAAGGAATTATTAGGATTGCCGCCAGACAGGCAAGTAGAGTTTACCATTGATCTAGAACCAGGTGCGGCACCAATTTCTAAAGCGCCGTACCGCATGGCCCCGAAGGAATTACAAGAACTGAAAGTTCAGTTACAAGAACTTTTGGATGTGGGTTATATTAGGCCAAGTGTGTCACCATGGGGTGCACCGATTCTGTTTGTGAAGAAGAAGGATGGGTCAATGCGTATGTGCATTGATTATCGGGAGCTGAACAAGGTGACATTGAAGAACAGATACCCGTTACCGAGGATCGATGACCTTTTCGATCAACTTAGTGGAGCAAAGGTATTCTCCAAGATTGATCTCCGGTCAGGATACCATCAACTGAAGATTCGGAAGGAGGACATTCCGAAAATAGCGTTCAGAACAAGATACGGTCACTACAAGTTTGTGGTAATGCCGTTTGGGCTTACGAATGCTCCTGCAGTATTCATGGACCTAATGAACCGAGTATTCCATCCATATCTGGACAACTTCGTGTTGGTATTTATAGATGATATTCTAATATACTCAAAGAGTGAAACTGAGCACGAGCAGCATCTGAGAACAGACTTGCAGACCTTGAGGGAGGAGAAGTTGTACGCCAAATTCAGCAAGTGTGAGTTTTGGCTGAGAGAAGTGACATTCTTGGGTCACATTGTATCGGTTGATGGAATCAAGGTAGATCCAGCCAAGATCCAGACAGTGATGGACTAGAAATCACCAACTACACCGAATGAGATTCGCAGTTTTCTGGGTTTAGCAGGTTACTACAGAAGATTCACCGAGGGTTTCTCGAAGATTGCGAAGCCGATGACCCAGTTACTACAAAAGAATGTGAAGTTTGAATGGTCAGAGGAATGTGAGAAGAGCTTCCAGAAGTTGAAGCACTAGCTAACAACTGCGCCAGTTTTAGCAGTGCCAGAGCCAGAGAAGAATTTTGAAGTTTACACTGATGCTTCGAAGAACGGGTTAGGTTGTGTTTTGATGCAAGACAGAAAGGTGATAGCATATGCGTCAGGGCAGTTAAGACCGCACGAAGTGAATTATCCAACTCATGATTTGGAATTAGCAGCCGTAATCCACGCGTTAAAGATTTAGAGACACTATCTCTACGGAGTGAAATGTGCCATATTCACGGATCACAAGAGTTTGAAGTACTTCTTCGAACAAAAGAATTTGAATATGAGGCAAAGGAGATGGTTTGAACTCGTGAATGATTACGACCTGACAATTAATTATCACCCGGGAAAGGCAAATTCAGTAGCAGATGCCTTGAGCAGGAAAGGAGAAGCTCAGTTAGGCTGTATGCTCACAAGAGAGGGCAGTTTGATCAGAGAATTTGAGAAGTTGAGCTTAGAGATGATATCTCCATCAGAGAGGACGAGATGTGAGTTGGCAGTTTTAACAGTAATACCGGACTTGAGGAAAAGAATTATGGAGACACATAAAGAAGACGCAGAGATTGGGAGACTGCGTCTGAAGTTGAGAGTAAAGTCAATAGGAGAGTATCGTGAAGCATCTGACAGTGTACTCCTATTCCGAGACAGGATTTTGGTACCAGACAATGAAGAATTAAGAAATGAGATATTGAGTGAAGCACATGATACACCGTATACCGCTCACCCTGGAAGTACTAAGATGTACCAAGATCTGAAAACTAAGTACTGGTGGGATGGTATGAAAAAGGATGTCGCCTTATATGTGGAAAAGTGTCTGGTATGTCAGCAAGTTAAGGCATTACATCAACGGCCGTATGGGAAGTTGCAGCAGTTAGACATTCCTGAATGGAAATGGGAACATATCACTATGGACTTCGTAACGGGGTTACCGAGGTCACAGAAAGGAAATACGGTGATATGGGTTATTGTGGATCATTTAACGAAGAGTGCTCATTTCTTACCAATTAAGGTAAACTATAGATCAGATAAGCTAGCACAGATTTATGTCCGAGAGATAGTCAGACTGCACGGAGTGCCGAAATCCATCACGTCTGACAGAGATGCGAAGTTTACATCTCGATTCTGGATGAGTTTATAGCAGGAATTGGGGACTCGCCTAAATTTCAGCATGGCGTTTCACCCTCAATCGGACGGACAATCCGAGAGAACCATCCAAACTCTCGAGGACATGCTAAGAACGGTAGTCTTAGACCGAGGAAGTAGTTGGGAGCCGATTTTGCCTTTGATTGAATTTGCATATAACAATAGTTATCAGGCAACAATCGGAATGGCTACTTATGCAGCATTGTATGGGAAAAAGTGTCGTTCGCCTCTATATTGGGACGAAGTAGGAGAACGAAGGATTGTTAGACCGGACACGATAAGTGAAATGATTGAAGTAGTCCGACAGATCAGAGAAAGAATCAAAGAAGCTCAGAGTAGGCAGAAGTCCTATGCCGACTCGAGGAGAGTTGAACTATGTTTTGAAGTGGGGGACAAGGTATTCCTTAAAGTTTCACCTACCAAAGGAATAATACGTTTCGGGGTAAAAGGAAATATGAGAGCGCGCTATGTGGGACCATATGAGATACTCGAGCGTATTGGTCCAGTAGCATACAAATTAGCTCTACCCCCGAGTATGGGCAATATCCATAGCGTGTTTCACGTGTCACAGCTGAGGAAGTATATTTTCGATCCTAGACATGTGATACGATAAGAAGAAGTGGTTTTAAGTCCAGATCTACGTTATGAGGAGCAGCCAGAGGCTATATTAGACCAGAAGATGCAAGAGCTCCGGAATAAGTCTATTCCACTCGTAAAAGTGCTTTGGCGCCACCATGGGCAGGAAGAAGCAACTTGGGAATTAGAGGATAAGATGAAGGAAAAGCATCCCGAGCTTTTCGAAGCTTTATAAATTTTGGGACGAAATTTTTATAAGGGTGAGGGGATGTAACACCCCGTGTATTATTAACTATGTATAATGATTCGAGTTATATAAGGTGGTTTATATCCAAATCTTGGTATATTCATTTCATGAATCCAATTGAGATTTATGATTATCATGAAGTTGAAAGGTAAATAAATAAAGAGATACCATGGTTGAAATTGAAATTGGCAAGATGAATTGTGAATAATATGATTTAAGTATGAATTTGATGGATCAATGAGTATGGAATTATATTTATACACATAAATATGTGTATAATGAGGTTAAATGAGGAACCATATTATATATGAGGAATCATATCATATCATATCATACCTTATATTATGAAGGAGGTATAAATAGGGAGGAAAATTATAGAATAAGCTTTTCACCAT
>JAPKLW010011916.1:0-10512 GCA_026898455.1 Plectranthus barbatus | reverse complement strand
GTAAGTTCCACGACCTTGAAGCTTGCTTAAGTCCATACAAGGACTTCCTAAGCTTCCAGACAAGATGTTCTTCGCCCTTTCTTATGTAACCCTCGAGTTGCTGCATATAGATGTCCCTACCTTCTTCAAGGTAACCGTTTAGAAAAGAGGTTTTGACATCCATCTGCCAGATCTCAAGGTCCATATGCGCAGCTATGGGAAGGAGTATCCGTATGGATTTGAGCATGGCTACGGGTGAAAAGGTTTCGTCATAGTCAATGCCCTCTTTCTGACTATAACCCTTTGCCACCAGCCTGGCTTTAAAAGCCGTGATTTTTCCATCCGCCCCTTTCTTTCTCTTGTATACCCATTTGCACCCTATGACCCTAAAGTCATCCGGCAAATCAGTTTTCTGGTATACATCCATAGCAGTTATGGATTCTATTTCAGAATCCATGGCGACACGCCATTTGGCAACATCCTTGTCCTGCACTGCCTCTTCGTAAGTCAGTGGGTCAGAGTCCTCATGTCCGTCTTCCGGGCTCAAGTCCAAAGACTCACCCATGAACATGTACCTTTGCGGCTGGAAAATAACTCTCCCACTACGACGAGGCATCGGTGCCGTGTCAGTAGTAGGTGCAGTAACTTGTGGTCCTGCACCTTGCACTGAAGAACGTGTCTGTGGTGCTGTACCTCTCACAGGTGCACCCACATCTACACATCTGAAGCCTGATGGTAGTCGGTTTGATATTCCCAATCTGCAACTTCTTGAAGATGGAGAGGGGCATCAGATTGATACTAGCCCCTGAGTCACAGAGCACATTCTCGAAGTTCTGCCCCCCAATCATACAAGTGATAGAGAAGCAACCTGGATCAGCCCTTTTTACTGGCATCTTTTTCTGGATGATGGCGCTGCATTCTTCAAACAGGTTGACCGTCTCGAATGCTCCAAAGGGCTTCTTCTGGGTAACCATGTCCTTCAGAAACTTCATGTACCCAGGAATCTCTTGTACAACTTCAATGAGAGGAAGATTAATATGAATCTTCTTCATGTGCTCTAAGAATCTCTTATACCTCTCATCCTTCTGCTTCTTGGCAAATCTCTGTGGAAAGGGGACAGAGATAGGACCAGCAGGTTTGGTACTTTCTTCAGGACGAGTACCCTTGCTCTCTTGACCTTGTTCTTCTTCAGGAAGAACTGGAGCCGGTTGTGCTACTTTAGGTTGCACAGGCATATCAGCGGGCACAGATGGGCCCTCATATCCTCTGCCACTACGAGTTGTAATGGCATTGCAATATTCCCTTGGGTTCACCACAGTATTGCTGGGGAACTGCCCAGGGATATGTTGTTTGCTAATCACATTAGCAATTTGGGAGATCTGGGTATCGATCTGCTTCAAATGCTTCCCCATCTCGCCCATGGCAGTCTGCAGATCAGAATTGTTCCCATCTATCTTGCTCGTCCTGGAATTAGATACTGCAATAAATTGAGTTTGGAGCTCCCTCATGCTCGGCTCCTTGGGCTCATCTATTACTCCATTGTTCACAAAAAATCTTGGTGGGGGCTGTAGTGAGTTATTTGGATTGGAGTAGGAAAAGTTGGGGTGATTCCTGTTGTTGGGATGATATGCTATGTTCTCTGCCGGATACCCCCTGTTGTTGTAGAAGTTCCTCTGGTTCACAAAATTGGCTTCCTCCATCAGCATCTCACCCCCCTGCTCGAATCCATACTGAGGCATATTATTTTCCAACTTGGCTAGACGAGTCTCAAATGCCTTGGTAGAAGTAGCTACCTCATGTCTCATCAGCTTAATCTCTGCAACCAAGTCCCCAGTGTCATCAACTGCAGCTATCCTGCGCTCCTTCCTATCTGGTGGCCAATTAAATTCACTCTTCGCCGTCGTTTCCAGCAGCTGTAGTCCTTCATGTGGAGGTCTAGCAGTAATGGACCCTCCAGTTAAAGCTCCTACATGCTTCTGAGTCTCCTCATCAAGTCCCGCATAGAAATAGCAGACCTGTTGTCTTTCAGTGTATCCATGGCATGGGCAGGAGCGAAGTAACTCCTTGAAACGCTCCCATGCCTCATAAAGAGTTTCCCCCGAGAACTGCCTGAACTGGCCTATCTGCATCTGTAGGTTGATGGTCTTACTCGGCGGAAAGAACTGGATCAGGAATAGTTTACAGAGCTCCTCCCAGGATGAGATCTCACTGCGGTTCAGTGACAGATACCATGACAGAGCTCTGTCGCGCAGTGTGAATGAGAAGAGGTGCAGTCGAATGTAGTCGATTGGCACCTAATTCTGCTTGACTGTGTCACAGAGTAGCAGAAATTTTTGGACATGCAAATGAGGATCCTCAGACAGAGATCCCCCAAACTGGTTCTGTTGAGCAGTGTGTATTAGACCAGTCTTCAGCTCGAAATTAAGTGTGTTCACCTTCAGTCCAAAGTCCGCATTACATTGCCTATCAGTCATCGGCTCGTACATCTCATCTATAGTGGGCTGCCGTGGTACTTCTGGAGCTTGATGCTCCTGAAGTCTCAGATCCATCTCTTGTAGTTGCCTCAGCAGCTCAGCAATCTGTGTCGCCTGATCGTCAGCCATAGGAAACGCTAACTTTCTTCGTGCAGTATTCCTTCGACAGGTAGACTCGATCTCCGGATCTATAGGTTCAAGAGCTGGACCTTTTGACCTGGTTTGCATATACTACCTGCAGGAGAACACACAGTGAACAACACAGAAAAGAAATTGGAAAATAAAATAACAATACGTAAAACTAAAATCTAGAGTAAATAGCGTAATATCGGAATTAGTGTTAATTATAAATTTGTGCAATCCCCGGCAACGGTGCCAAAAACTTGATAGCGTATTTTTCAACACGCTAAAACTGCAAGTGTACAGATCACTGCAGAGGCAAGTAATAAATTATCGAACTCAAAAATTGCAGGCTCGAAATATAATCAAGCACTAAAACGCAAATATCTTACTACTATCTAGATACATCGGTAAAAGAGAATTTGATTTATTTAGACTAGGCAGCTTGAAAAGTAATTAATTAAAAAGATAATTAAAAAGATCGAGTTAAGAAAATATGAGAAACTAGGATTCCAGGGTAATCAACTTTGAAGAACAATCAAACAATCATTTATATAATTCGACTCCAATTTAATTTCCAAAAACGTGAGTTAATCTCAATTATGTTATCAGGTGATCCTCTCGGACTCTAAACCATAACATGGAAATAAAAGACCTAGTGACTCCTCTCGGATGCGCAAGAGGACTTTTACTCTTGATAAAACCTTAGATTTTAAAACCCTTTAACAGTTCAAATTCCTCTCGGACAATTGACCTATCAAATTTAATTACTTTGCATCTTAATCAATAATCTAGACCTCTCGGTTCAAAAATTACCAATTCGAATTACAATCAATGGCCAATATCTTGTAATGAAAGAAAACCCCAGCTGTAATTAAAACATCAAAGGAAAAGGAAAATCAAATCATATAAACAATGGAATGAATGTCAACAAGTTTCAAAACCCTAGAATCCACAAAGGGATTTAGCCAATCATGCTAAATTCCACAAAAACAGAGAAGTAAAGAGTCATTAAATTGAAAAACATGGAAACCAAAACCCGAGGTCTTCAATCCCAAGTCTTCAATCTTCGTTCTTCATATTCTGCTCCGTTCTGGCTTTCTCCAACTCTAAAAACTCTAAAATAATGAGGAAGGGTCTAAAATAATGAGGAAGGGTCGTTTTTGAGTCTTGGAAGCCTCTATTTATACTTATCTTCTTCAAACCCAAAAAGATATGGGATTTGGATCAATTTTTGCCCATAAAATCACGATCGGCGACCCATAAGACGTCGATGGAGACCGCCGAGCGTGTGCCCGAGTCGCCATCCCTGAACCGTGCGAAAATTCCTGAAAATTGCACGATCAGCGACCCATTTTGCATGCTCGGCGACCGCCGTTTATGTATTTTGGGTCGCCGTTCATGTCACGAACCTTGCCCCTTCTGCGCAGTCTCACGGTTTTGGCTATAACTTTCACTCCCGAACTCCGATTGACCCGATTCCAGTTGCATTGGAAAACTAACTCAAAGATCTATCTTTATCTATGCTACATTAGCTCTAATTCAATGTGTGGAGGAATTCCCGACTGCTTCTTTGAACATCAACTGCTTTCGGTATGAGTTTCCATTGAATTTTGGCCTAAAACGTATTTAGGTTCGGTCTTTTCTCACTTTTTCCTCTTCCTGATGCAAACGAACATCGATTGGCTCCATGGTACTCAGTCATATCCTGTAAACGGCTCAATTGTGCCTGAAACCTGCATAAACAACCCAAAACCAAACCAAACGTAATATTTTCTAAAAGAATATGAATACGACACAAAAAATATAACTTAATGATCTAATACAAGGAAAATAGTTAGCAGATTCACATCAGAATAATGCACAAAATGAGTGTTTATCAACAGCCCGGACTAAGTCCAATGTACCGTCATCTGCAAGTCTCTGAATCCGCTTCAAGCTGATGTGACCCAGTCTCAAGTGCCAGAGATATGTAAGATCCTCATCAGAAGAAGTAAGTTTTCTCTTTCTAGGATTATCAATTATGGATGAATTACATGCAATACTTGCGGAAGACTTATGATTACTGTTAACAACATAGAGAGAATTATTCAGCATCCCACGACAGATAACACCGTTATTACCAATGATAGAAACACCACTATAAAAAATAACTGAATATCCATCAACATAAAGTTTGGAAACTGAAATAAGGTTTCGCCGAAAATCCGGCACGTACAAAACATCTCTCAAAGTTAAAACAGAATCATCAAAGTACAAGGTGAAATCTCCAATGGCAGCTGCACTCACTTGTGCTGCGTTCCCCATTGAGATGGTAACCTCGTCATTCTTCAGCACCCTCCTCGGTGTGAACCCCTGCAAAATGTAAATAACATGATCAGTAGCTCCAGTATCCACTACCTACGAATGAGTAGAAACCGATGCTAAACATGTTTCCATTACAAATGCAAATGACGTACCTTGTCCCTTGCTTCCGCATGCGCTCTTACTTGAATTTACACCAACCCTCTTCATTTCATTTGACCTCCTCTCACGTGATCTACGATCAATCATGTTCTTGCACACAGTATGAACCACATCTTTCAATGTGCCCAAGTTATGCTCAAGATCTGATAACTCAGAATCCCATGAAGGTACGAAAGACTATCCTGCTATGAGATCAGTGAGCAACTCTTTGAAGGAGTACTCACTTCTCTTAGCCACATCCATCTTAAAGTCATAGAATGAAAGCGGTAAAGAGTTCAGGATTATATCGATCTTAGCCCGATCAGATATACATCCACCTCTACGTGTGAATCGTCTCATGGTGTTATCCATCATCATCACATGCAGTGTCACCAAACTGCCATCAACCATTCTCTTACAGACTAGGTCTTTTACGAGATCACAGTTGATAGTTCGTTCCACTTCACCAAACGTGGCCACTAAGTCCATCCAGATTGCTACAGAGCTACAATAGCCCATGTATTTGAGCTTGAGTTCTCTAGACAGGTTATCTGAGATTAACTTGTAAGTAAAATCCTCAGATGTCACCCATCTGTCATAGTACTCCTTCCCACGTCTAGAGACTTTATGGTAACGTGGGGCAAGTGGCATCATAGTAAGAACAAACATGTGTTGCTTAGTCAGGAGGATATACTCAATGCAGTATCTCTATTCATGGAAGTTTGGACCAGTTAGAGGATTGAGAGCAAGTAAATGATCGACAGTAGACATAGACATATCTGAAACAAAAAAGAATCTTAAATAAGAACATACATGTAGAACTTCAAAAACAAATGCATTGAAAACCTTTTAATAAATCAAATACAAATGTTTTCCACTAATTGCCCAAGAGTTCCCACCGCAAGCTACACTCGTAGACGTTTACAATGTCACCCTCAACCAGAACTGTGGGTTTTAAGCCCCAATCCATTTAATTTCACTACCATGTCAGGAAGCTTTTGACACTAGAAATCAATAATTAGTGAAAACCTTAGACCAAGCCATCTCTCAAGAACAGGGATGCAATTCTTGCATTATATTCTAAGATGCTTCTAAGCAATTAACCACAAATTTAACTCCGGCCAAAAGAGACAGTTTAGCATGGCACGTAACCATACCGCACAGCCCTTAAAGCTTTTGTTATCTATAATTTAAATCAATCCTAGAATACTTGTGAAAGAGATCTACGCAAGCTACACTCATAGACGTTTACGCAAAGCCCTCCCACTATTCACATGATTTAAATTATTTGTCTAGAAATCCCAACAACCGTACCCATGCACCTCTAGGAACTAGCAAGCTACACTCGTAGACGTTTACTAGAACGAGAGATACACTTACAGCCTAGGACCGCTTTGTGGAGGTCTATTGATTTTAATTAAAAAATCTGCTTAATATTTTTCTTTTAAAAGGTTTCTTTATGCGCACATATAATTTCTTTGTCATTATATTTCCCAAATTTTTGCATGTAATAATACAAGCCCAAAAATTCCCAAAATATAATCCAACAAGAAATTAATCACATAAGCATGCTTGGAAAGCTGTAAATAATAAAAGCAATAAATCAAGCTTTTCCTATTATCTACACATGCTTAATTGCGCACATAAATAAATCACATATCATACGAGGACAATTAAGGCAAACAAAAATTCCTCGTGGCCCCAAAAAATAGAAAAAAAATTCTATCTATTACAATTTGAATTTGAATTTAATTTGGATAATTCCAAATCTTTTCAAATCTTCCCAAATCTTCAAAGGGCCTCCAAATCTTGATTCATTGGGATTTAGGCCTTTGTGATCTGATGATTTGCCCTAACCCTAATGCAAAACCTAGGGTTTACACAGGATTGCACAAACCACCAAAATACGAGCCACCGCGACGGGACAGCATCAGCCAACGATGACCACCGCCGCCCGCCGCCGCCAGACCCGGCCACCGGATTGCGCTGCAGCGTGCGCGCGCGCACCGCACGCCCCCGTCCAGCCTCGCGCGCGCAGGCCGCGCGCCGTGGCTGCTGCCCGCGCGCCTGCCGCTTCGCGTGCCGCCGTCCGCCGTGTCCTCGCCGGCCCTCCGTCGGCTCGGTCTTCGTTCTTCGTCCTCGACCCGGTCTTCATTTTTCATCCTCGACCCGTCCAATTACATAATTTGAAAAATTACAGAAAATCTATCCTGTTACAATTTTTCAAATCTACACTAATAGCGGATTTTCTCACGATTTTACAAAAACAATTCAGCCCTACACGGATAAACCACCGCGGGCTGAATCACACGGGTTGCCACGAGGAACAAAAATCATCCGCAACAATAAATTCATACATACATGCATATTGAATTTAATTATACACAAAAGAGCCAGAAATCAAGAACCTGGCTCTGATACCAATTGTAGGGTTTTCCCGTGAACCGAATTACCAAAACCAAACTTAACCGGATCGATTTATGGATTTTATGCATAATTAAATACAAGATAAATCCTAGCATGCTCCTATGAATTAAATTACCAGAATTGTGGATTGAGGAATTACCGTTATTCCGTCGAGTCTGAACCGATCTTTTGCGTTTGAATTTTCAACTTCAATTCAACCACGCAATTCGATTTAATCTGCGGAAGCCGAAATTAGCATTCTAATTTCTTAGAAAAAATCAAAAATAAAGAGAGAAGAAAAGAGAAATTTGTTCTCCAGATTAGATCTTCAGGGCTGTGACCCAATGCTGCTCAGATCTGCTACTGATGAGGATTCCACAGATCTGTGTTGTAGGCCGGAGCAGAAAAATCCTTCTTCTCCCCTCTACAGGCGTCGCCCACTCTCTCTCTGCCTCTACGGTTTCACTGATTTGAATCTGTTCAATAGTGGCTAGGGTTTCCAGAGAGAATGGTCTATTTATAGACCCAGGGTTTTATCCCTAATGGGCTACTGGGCCCTTTTTCAGCATATTTAATTAGGCCAGTCCTGGGATCTAATGCAAATAATAAAGTGGGCCTATAATTAATTAATTCTCATGTCCACAACCCAGGACATAATTAATTAATTAATATTAATTCTTTTTCACCACATAATTAATACTGACCTACCCCTTTATTACCACGTTATGAGAACGGGCTGCATTAATTGAGAATCCCCATATTTAAGGTTACCAGACATCCAATAATTAATCAGAGCCTCTGACAAGCTCTAACTACAATTAATTAATATCTTATTATTCATGAGTAGTACCACTAAATCCTTATCACTCGTGCCTGAACTTAATCAGTCTGCAGGACTTTGACACGATGAATGTTATTGAGCTCCTCAGGGAATGTCCCCATCCTATTACTCGGATATGGTTACCTAAACCCAGTCTCAGGAGGTACTACACGAATTTCTGTTACCCAAGATGCGGATATACGAGCACGTTACTTAGGCTCTCCACCATGGCAAGTCAAAGCAACAGTCAACCCGTGCAAACCCTTGAACCTTCGTTAGGGTTTGGACTCAAACAATATAACGAGATCTTGTATTCGCTGATGTCAGACAGACGAATACATCTCACTGCGGTCCATCAATACGCCACCCCTGCGTACCAGCATGTCAAGTAACCAAGACAGAATACTTATTCCGACAATGCCGCAGCCATCCGGACAGACGTATCATCATACGCTGTCTCGGCTGTGATCATGTTTATGTCTCACTAGGTCAAGTGATCATACTGTCTTCTGCGATCTACAACACGCCGTATGATCGTCCCTATCGGTGAGACAAGAGGATACCATTGTTCATACATGTAAGATTGTTAACAGATAGGAGAAATAAACCGTTGTATACTCATTATAATAAATGCTTTCAGTATACAAAACCCATCATTTACCATCCTCCGGCATCTACCAGAGGAGCGTTTGGCTGAACTTCAGGGAGTTGGCCCGAGCACCCGTGCACCCCCACAGCCCCGGCAGACCCCGGTGGAGGGTTGGCTGCAGCAGATGTTTTCCATGCTGCAGAGAACTACTGATACTGTGGATTCCTTGTCTCTATCTTTGCAGGGTCTTGATGTGAGGATGAGTACTCTCCATGGTGACTTTTCTGCTTTCAAGGGGGTATATCGCTGATCAGGCCTCCATTGCTGCTCGATTTGATAGCCTTGACCAGAGAGTGGATGCAGTTCAGGAGGATGTTCGTGAGCTTCAGCGCTGAGTTCCCATTCCATACCAGTCTTGTCGAGCCCGCCTACAGCAGGACCATGAAGAGTGATGACGCACCGCCTACCTTTTGACAAACTTAGTCTCACTTGACTAAGTTTGGGGGGAAGTGTCGGTAGTTGGTGCCTTGGTTCATTCTCCTCCTCTATCTCTCTATCTCTTTATCTTACTTATTAGTTTAGTTTTTGTTTGAATGATTTCTATCTTAGATTGGGTTTTATAATGATTGATTGGATCTATTTTGGATATTTGGATTTGGAATGTGGATGTTTGATTTTAATGGTTGAATTTGATGATGATTGGATGGAATTATTAGTGAGCTAGCATGATTTTATACTTCCTATTTTGCATGGTTTGTGGATATGTTGAATGGATTGGTTTGTATGGTGGAGCTAGAGGATAATGTCTTATTTTTGTTGATTGTTTGTTTGGTGGAAATGAGAGCTTTATTGGTTTGTTTTATGCTCAATTGTTTGGTGGTGTTTGTGTTGATATTGAGTAGGTACAAATAAGGCATTGGAGAAGTTGTTCAATCATGGCTACCGATGGGTAACGCATTCTAACGTTTCTCTTGCCAATTGTTTCATTGCATGTAGATTGTTTCTAGGTTGTTGTGTGCTTGTGTGTGTGTGTGATGAACCCAAATGAGGCTTGAGATTTAATATGATTTACTTAGTGAAGTTTGATGTTTACCTCAACCAATGATTGGGTGTAATCTAGTTTTCGAAGCATGTCTTAAGTTTAACTTTTGAATTGTCGAGTTTAGTGTTTAGTTAATGCATAGGACTTGACAAAAAGCTGTGAGTTTTGAGCCTTGATATTGTCATATCTATGTCGTTTGTGAGAGGCAAGATTGAGAGTACGAAATCTAGAACTTGCATCCGTTCTCTATCTATTGGCATGAGTGTGTGACTAGAAAATGATATTAGGCCATCGATTCTTAGTCCTACCTTTCACATCGGGAGTATAAGGAGGATGTTATCATTAATTTGCATTTCGTATCTTTGACCCCCGTGATTGAGCCTTACTGGTGAATCTTCTTCGATATGATTAGGATCAATTTTGGGGGGAAGAGTGTATGAGGGTGAATACGGTGATGAGAGTTGGGTTGGGAATTGATTGGATTTGTGATGTTAAAAATGTTGAGGCATGAAAGACATGAAATAAAGGATTGGTTTGAATCCTAGAGAATGAGGCACCAACAAAATTTTAGGTGCAAGTGGTTGAAAAGAAAGAGAGGCACCCATGAAATGAATGAATGATGGTGCTAGAAAAAAAA
>JAPKLW010011915.1:0-10515 GCA_026898455.1 Plectranthus barbatus | reverse complement strand
GTCGGTCGACAGAAATCCTGTCTCTCGACACGGATGCATCTGTCTGCACAGTCTCACGATTTTGGCCATAACTTCCTCTCCCGAACTCCGATTGACCCGATTCCAGTTGCGTTGGAAAGCTAATTCAAAGATCTTTCCATCCATGTGCTCCATTAGATCAGATTCCATCTGTGGAAGAAGTCGTGACTGTTCCTTTGAACATCATCTGCTTTCGGTAGTGGTTTTCAATGAATTTGGCCTAAAACCTGCAAAATTCACCCATCAAAGGCATAACACCCTCAAAAGTAGACTCATGCACAAAAATAAGTAAAAACATAACATAAAGCACTTGAAACAATGGAGAAAAATATAGATAAGTGAGTATAAATATGAGCTTATCAGCCGCCGCCACCCATTTTGCAGCACCGCCCTCGCCGGACCGAGAGCTTGCCGGACTGAAACACGAGCAGCAGTGAGCCAGGCGCGACCAAGCCATAGGCCATACTGCCTGCCGTCGCCACCTACCGCCGCTCGCCGCCATGAGGTCGTTGCCGCCGGCGAGGACTGCTGGGCTGAAGGGGCTGAACCATGTCGCTTTGTTCTTCGTTCTTCGTTCTCTCTTTTCTCATTCTTCCGGATCCAATTTTACAGATTTGAAAATAAAAGAAAATACAAAAAATAGATCTAAACTCTATTACATAATTTTCCTATCAAATCTAACCACAGATTTTCTCGTGGTGAAAAACAGATCCAAAAACGAGAAGGACACGAGAACAAAAACATCCATGACATTCAAATCCATCCATGAACATACATATTCATTTAATTTCAATTTATCCAAGATAGAGCCTAAGAACATGAACCTCACTCTGATACCAATTGTAGGGTTTGAGTCTACGATGGACAACACGAGTTGCCATTAATTAAATACTTGCCAAGGATCGTTCTTAGGATACCAGGAATAAATTTCAATTAAATAAACCATGCGAATCCTATGCATGCTCCTACAAAATTAATTGTATAGGATGGATCTAGAGAATACCTGATTTCACCGTTTGATCTACAGGACAGATCGGAGAATAACAACGATGAAATAGATCTAGATCTTGGATCTAGATCTGGATCTTGGACGCCGGCGATGAGTGGTTGTTCCTACATATCTGATCTTCTGATCTGTTCCCTTGCTCCTTGGAAATCTGGTGAGGATTGTCTACCAAGTTGAATCCGAGATCTGGAGAAATCGATCAGTTTCTCCCTACAGGATCAGTCGCCGCCTTCTCTCTCAATTATACTGAAAACCCTAGTTTTTCAACATTAATGATCTGATAGAGAGAAGGGCTTTATATAGTGTTAGGGTTTTGAGAAACCCTAACCCTAATGGGCTCTGAGCAGTTAATGGGCCAGACCAGGGATCAGATGCAAATAATAAAGTGGGCCCTCTTTATTAGTTAATCCTTCCTTGTTCAATCCAGAACATAATTAATTAATAAAACATTGTTTTAACCTTCACCACGGTAACAATGCTGACTCGCCCCTTTATTACCACGTTATTAGGAACGGGTTGCACCAAACTAACATGATCCACATATTTAAGGTTTTAGACATTCATTAATTAATTTGGCCTATGACAATTAGCCACAATTAATTAATCTCTTATTTCCTGAGTTACACCACTCACTGCTTTTCACTTATGCCTGAATTAAATAATTCAACCTGCAGGGTTTAGCATAATGAACCTTGTGAGCTCCTCAGGGAATGTCACCATCCTGAAACGGATATGCTTACCAAAACGTCCAGACTAAGCAGGCCACACACAAATCGCCAACACCCAAAATACAAGTATTAGAGTACATGTAAGACTCGCCACTCTAGTAAATTAAAGTGTGGTCAATCTGTGTGTGCCCCTTATCCTTCAGTTAGGTTTAAGATCATAGGAAGTATGTTAGGGATCTGGCTCATTCGTATGTCAATGTGAATGGCACATCCCACTGTTGATCCCATCAATACATAACAATGTACCGACACATCAAGTAGCTAGGAT
Source organism: Plectranthus barbatus (assembly GCA_026898455.1). NCBI lineage: Eukaryota > Viridiplantae > Streptophyta > Magnoliopsida > Lamiales > Lamiaceae > Plectranthus > Plectranthus barbatus. The sequence goes on along the minus strand of JAPKLW010011915.1, from coordinate 8,495 downwards.
AAGCCCACTTATAAACCGATGTGCCGCAACTTAGACCGACAGCCTATCCAGGGACCGTCTCAGCTGTGATACTGTTTATATCTCGCTAGGTCAAACGATTCATATGATCCTCTGTGATCTACTACACACCATATGATCATCCCTATAGGCGAGATAATAGGATATTATAGTTCGTTGTATGTTTGTTCTATCAGACAGCGAGTATTGTTGCGGCAACATATATGAAGACCAGTGTACAAAACACTTAATCATATATGCTTTCAGTATATAATCCCAACACCCCATGCTTCTTCTTCCTCTTGGTCGAGGAAAGCACCTCCCGACGAAGCGTCCATCATCACCTTAGTGTCATAGTTCAATCCCCGATAAAATTGTCAAATTTGCTGATTTTGGGATAGGCCATGCCTAGGACATTTCCAAAGAAGCTCACAAAACTGATCTCACACCTCATAAAGTGGTTCGTCATATTGTTGTCCAAAGGATGTTATGTCGGCTCGCCTCTTCAATGTCAAACTAGGCGGAAAGAACTTGAACAAGAATTTTTCTCGGAGTTCATCCCATGTAGCAATGTTGGACTTGTCCAACCCCTAAAACCAACTCCTAGCTCCATCGCGTAGGGAAAATGAAAACAGCCGTAACCTAATTTGGTCCTGGGGAACTTGGTTAATTTTTATTGTGTTTGTGATTTCCAAGAACCTCGAAATGTGGACATTTGGATCCTCGGTTGCATGCCCCCCAAACTGGTTGTTTTGAATCATCTGTACCAACTGTGATTTTATCTCAAACTGGGTTGCATTAACTCCTAACCGGAATCCTTCGGTCATTTGTTCCCCTTGCGGTCTAAATAGATTTTGGAGTGGTCTTCTCGGTCCATTTCTCTCGTTCATTATTGCTTTCATAAGTTCTAGCTGCCTTTCCAACTCCTCAATTCGAACCGTATCCTCAACACGGTTATCTATTTCAAACTCCAATTCAATGTTATCTCTCCTTTGTCGGAATTTCCTCTCCTCAAGCTCACGAGCTTTTGATCTAGTTATCATAAACTACCTACAAAATCCACAAAAGCCAATTACAAAACGAAAACAATCCACTCTAACAAAATAAGAAAAACTATCAAACAAGAGCTAAAAACAATATTCACACAGGCAATTTATCAAACACCTAACATACAACTTCCAAACTTTCAACAATATCTATAGACCTACTAGAAAAGATTCCCCGACAACGGTTCCAAAAACATGATAGCGGTGTAAAAGTAACACTTTATCACGTTAAAATTTCAATCCAAGGTTCTTCTCATTCGCCTGATAGAATACCATCTACTCGTATGAAAAGTCTATAGCTAGGTAAAACATAAGTGGTTGAGTGTTCATTTAACTAGGCAAAATCATAACAAAGCTAAACATAAATGAAATAAAGCATAATTCCAATCATGATCAAATATAATCCAATGATCAAACAATCAATTCTCTCCAATTAGGTAGAAAAAGTATCAAGTATAACAATGAGATAAGAGTGAGTGTTGTGTGAATATCAAATGTGTGCAATTTGGACCAAATCATGATGTAAACCATATTTAATTCTTAGGAGATTGAGCAATCCACCCTACACTAGTTAACCCCTTGTCACGACGAGCTAACAGTTGATGATACTAGAACTCTCAAACAATCACGTTATCGAATCCTAGACCACTCCTTCTAGAACGCAGATTATTGCCCTATGATCTATCTCCACACAGGGATTGGATCTAAAATCATATGAATCTACACTATTCACTATAATTTTGCCCGCGTGCTGGCTGTAACGTTTACATCAACTACCACCTACGCTGGCTATTACCTACACCTAGGTGGTAAGGATTAAGTTCTAGTGCAATTCAAGCTCTCAAAGGAAAGTAAACAATCAAAATTCAATCTCATTTCAACACATTATCCATTCAAACAACACTCACAAAAGAGTTTAGCTCCTCGTACCTTCAATTTTGTACAATACAATAGAGAAAGTATTAGAATCCATTACAAATTGATAGGTCAAATATTGATCTTCCTCTATTATCTTCCTTGTACTCAATCTACCTCTTGATCTTCCTTGATCTTCACCAAATTTAGAGGATTGTGGCCTAGATCCTCTTGGATGTGGATGGAAAGTGTTTGGAAGATGGATCGGGAGAGAATTCTCTAAATGGTTATTTGAAATTTTGGCAAAAGTCCTGTTAAAACTCGAAAATCCCCCTTTTATAGGTGAGCAAACAGGGCCTCGGATCGCCTGAGCCGAAGATGGCTCGCTCGAGCCATGTTGAAAACCACAAATCTGCTGAAAATCGCGTTCTAGCTCGCCCGGTCCAAAATAGCTCGACCGAGCCTACCCTCTGTTGGCATGGCTCGGTCTGTCCTACAGAGCTCGGTCGAGCGAGCTCTCTGTCCAGCCTGGCTTGACCGAGCCAAGCTCAGCTCGGCCGAGCGGAGTCTCTAAAATCCAAAAATTGCTCCTCACTGCTCGCTCGGGCGAGCTTATCCTCCTTTGACTCCTAGCTCGGGCGATTTACCTCCAAAACTCAACCAAAAATGCTATTTTAAGCTCAAAACTAAACCTACAACATTCAAAACACAAAAACACGAAAACACAACAAAAGAACGACAAAAACATATGATATGATAGTAAAATGGCCACAAACATGCACGCTCACACATCGAAATATAGGTCATTTTACGCACATATAAATTGGTTTGTCAAAGTAACCAGTCTAAAGGATAAAGATTTGTCAAAAATCAGCACCAAATACGTGTTTGCTCAATTGAAAGCCCATGAATGGGATATCGCCCAGATCAACAAAAATGAAGTTGTTCGTGCTGCAATCAATATTGAAGAACCGATGGAGGGTGCCACATTCTTTGTAAAGAAAGATGGACAAAAATGGAAAACAAAGAAACCATTCCATTCAGATCGACCTGCTCAGTCCAGTTCAACAAAGGAGATTCCTTCCATAAGCGGATCTCACTTCAAAGAAGATGAATGCTCCGTAAGCGAGCTGGAGGAACAAATTAAAAGACTGCAAAGGTTGTTGCTTAAAGCAAAAGGGAAGAAGGAAGACTTCCAGCAGATTCAACTAACAGACAACAAGAATAGCAAGAGAGCACCACGAACATGCTGCGAGTGCAATTCTCCGGATCACTTGAAGTTTGAATGTCCAAAAGTAGATCCAGACGAAAGGGAAAGACTAAGGAAGCTGTTCGAAAGACGTGCATCAAAGGCTGTCACTAAAGCCTTACTGATAAAGACAGAACTACCAGACATCCCAGATTATGACGACGAAAATTACTCATCAGAAGATGAAGAGGATGTCCTAATGGTGTTCATGGCAGATATCAATGAAGAGCAGACAGAAGAATCAGCTCTAGCTACCACAGGAAACCAAGTAACAAACACTACTTTGTCTATTGCTTCAATCTCTGATAGTATACATGATACTGCTGATTCTTGTTACTCAGAATCAGATGAGATAACTGGAATATTTGCTAAAAGAGTTTTCAAAAGTTCATGCATTAAAGGATATTCTAGTAAAAGAAAATTCATCTCTGAAGTCTCAGCCTTCAAATTTGACCAGTGAGATTGATAAATCTAGGTCAGCAGACGAGGAACTTTTAAAGTTAAAAACCGAATTCTCCTCCTTGAATGATAAATATAGTACTTTAAGACAGGAGAATGAAACTTTGAAAAATAATCACTCAGTGCAAAATGTATGTCAATGCAAATTTTCAAAAAGCATGAGAGATTTAGATGATATTCTAAGTGTCCAAAGAAGTTCAAAGAACTTTGTTGGAATAGGTTTTGATAGTGAAAAGTCTTGCGACACTGAATCGAGTAAGACAAAGAAAATTGTTTTTGTCCCAGCAACTGGGAAGATTCAGCAAACCGCTAGGAAAGACAAGAGGAAAAACCTCAAGTCAATTGCTCAGCAGAAATGCTGGCAGACTAATATCCCTCAGCTGACTGCTCAGCAAAGATTGAACTATCGATCTGCTGAGAAGAAGGTAGCAAAGTCAATGTATGTAACCCAGCAGACTGTTCCATCTACTAGGAAGGTTCATACAAATCCTAGCAAGGCCAAGCAATCTATTGAGGTTGCAAGGAAGCCAGCATACACTCCAAGTAGAAGGAACACCTACTTGAGGCCAGAGTCTACATTAAAACACTTTCAAAAGACAGTGATGGCTAGACACACTACTACACATTCCTATGTTGATTATCGAAATTGTGCCAACAGGAACGGAAGGAAAGTGAAACATGGTGACAAAAGAAACATCAAAATCACAAAAGTCTAGATTCCCAAAGGAATAATCCAGAAAACTAATCCTGCAGGACCCGTAATTGATCGGGTACCAAAAATATAACTTCTTTGTTTTGCAGGAACAGGGTCCAGGAAGAGGAATATCAAGAAAACTCAAAGAATGGATCCTAGATAGTGGATGCTCAGGTCACATGACAGGAGATGAAGAAATCTTCACCGAACTTCACAAGTTCCGAGGAGCTTCAGTCTCATTTGGTGACAACTCCAAGGCCAGAGTAATCGGAAGAGGGTGCATCGAGCAATGCGAATAATCAACGTTGCCCTCGTTGATAGTCTGAAGCACAATCTACTGAGCATCAGTCAGCTAAGTGAAAATGGGTACATTATTTCCTTCTTTGATACAGGTTGTGAAGTTGCTGCCAGAACCACTGGAGAAGTAAAGCTCAGAGGAATCAGAAAAGAAGGACTCTACATTGCTGATTGGGAAAGTGGTCAACAAGCATCGTGCTTTATAGCATTCAACAAAGAAGAGACAAATTGGCTATGGCACAAAAGGCTAACGCATCTGAACTTTAAAACCATAAATTATATTGCCAAAAATAACATTGTTGCAGGTTTACAACAAGAAACCTTCAAGAAGGAAGGAATATGCAGAGCCTTTCAACAAGGAAAGCAAGTCAAAGCGTCCTTCAATTCAAATCCGGAAAAGGCCACTTCAAACAGAATCCTTGAGCTACTGCACATGGATTTATTCGGCCATGTGACACCACCCACTGTAGGTAACAAATAATATACTTTAGTTGTTATTGATGACTATTCCAGGTACACATTGGTGAGGTTACTCAAAAGCAAGGACGAGGTGAAAATTATCCTTCCGGAGCTGATAATTATAGTTCAAAATGATAAAGAGCTCACGGTTAAAAGGATAAGATCCGACAATGGTACAGAATTTTGCAATGGACCATTGATGGACTTCTGCGCCAACGCTGGGATAGGACATGAAAGGTCCACTACAAGAACACCCCATCAGAACGGCCTAGCAGAAAGAAGGAACTAAACCTTAAAAGAAGTCGTGCGTACAATGCTTGCTGATACGGATTTAAGTCAAAGATACTAGGGAGAAGCTGCAATGAATGTTTGCTACACGCAGAACCGAAGCGGATTGAATCTTCGCTTCAACAAGACTCCCTATGAAATCTATCATGGTCGTAAACCTTCTTTAGCTCATCTTCGTATTTTTGGTTCATCATGTTATATCCATAATAATGGGAAATCAAAATTAAGTACTTTCTCTCCCAAAGCTGATGAAGGAGTGTCCCTAGGATATGGACATTCGTCTCACAAGGGATATAGAGTGCTTAATAAGACAACCAAGCTTGTGGAAATAACATGCAATGTTAGTTTCGATGAAGCTACTTTAGTGCGCAGGACCATAAGAAGTCAAAGAGATGAGTCTCATGAAACCAATGATGTCAATGGATCTTCGGGCTCGAATACTTCCGAAGCTTAACCGAATGATCCGACTAGGTTATTGAATGAGTCATCATCTCTACTGGAAACCTTGACTGATCAATCGACAGTCAAGAGGGCCTGTGATGCAATCGGTAATGTTGAGACCACCATACAATCTCTCGAAGAGCCTACAGATCAACAGGGAACTCAAGGAGATAAAGACGCTTAGCAATCTGGATGTTCCCAGAATAGCGAGAGGACTAGTGAAGACCTTTCTGCCGAAGAGAACCAGGAGCAGACTACTAAAGGAAGAAGTGCTCCACCAGAAAATTAGAATCCAGCAGATGACATGTCGGAAGACGATCATCCAGCAGAAGACTCTCCAACAAGCATAACAGATAGCTTAAAGGATATACAACATGTTAATGTACCAGTCTCAAAAGAACCAACTAGAACGTCTTGCAGTCAAATCATCCCAGTAGAAGAACTACAAAGACCCAAATGGCTGCTCAGAGATCATCTTACTGATGCGATTCTAGGAGATATTGTAGATCCAATCCGAACCAGACACAGTGCCCTGCTTGCCTGCTTCATATAACAGGAAGAGCCTACCAAAGTAGCAGACACGCTCAAATCAGCTAACTGGATCAACGTAATGCAGGAAGAACTATCAGAGTTCACAAGGAATCATGTATGGGATCTCGTCGATCGTCCAACACATCAATCAGTAATAGGAACTAAATGGGTTTTCAAGAATAAGCGAGATGAAAATGGACTCGTCATTCGCAACAATGCCAGATTAGTTGCTAAAGGATATGCGCAATGCGAAGGAATAGACTTTGACGAAACATTTGCTCCAGTAGCTCGTTTGGAAGCAATCAGTTTATTCCTAGCATATGCTGCTCATCATGGCTTTACGGTATTTCAGATGGACGTCAAGAGCGCATTCCTTAATGGTGAATTAAAGGAGGAAGTATACGTGGAACAGCCTCCAAGATTCAAACACGGAAACAAGGTGTACAGACTAAGGAAAGCCCTCTACGGACTAAAGCAAGCCCCAAGAGCCTGGTATGAGACGTTATCGCAGTTCTTGCTAAAGAATGGATTCAGGAAAGGAAAGATTGACAGAACGTTATTCTTGATCAAAGATGCTGAAGACATTTTGCTTGTCCAAATCTATGTGTATGACATCATATGTGGATCAAGAAATTTAAATCTCTGCGAGAAGTTTGCTCAACTTATGCAGACTAACTTCCAGATGAGTATGATGGGAAAAATGTCATATTTCCTAGGTCTGCAAGTTCAGCAATCCAGTGATGGGATTTTTATTCATCAGAAGAAGTATACAAAAAATCTCATCAGCAAATTATGTCCAGAAAAGACGAAGACGCTGCAGATTCCAATGAGCACTGCCTGCCAAATATCAATGGATGAAGAAGGCGAATCCGTAGACCCCACAGCATATAGAGGAATAATTGTATCACTGCTATACTTGACAGCCAGCTTACCAGATATATCGTATGCTGTAGGCGTAAGTGCTAGATATCAAGCAAATCCAAAGAAATCGCACATGGAGTATGCACGAAGAATTGTCAGATATCTGAAGGGAACAGAATCTTTAGGAATTTGGTATCCCAGAGCAGATGATCTCACAATCATAGGATACTCAGATTCAGATTTCAGAGGCTGCAGAATTGATCGAAAGAGCACAAGCGGAACATGCTAATTCCTAGGTCATAAGCTGATAAGCTGGTTCAGTAACATCTACAACGGAAGCAGAATACGTAGTTGCTGCGAGCTGCTGCACACAAGTGCTGTGGATCAAGCAACAACTTCAGGATTATGAAGTCAACACTGGTTGTGTTCCCATTTACTATGACAACAACAGTGGAATGTGCATCACGAAGAATCCAGTACACCACTCCAGGATAAAGCACATCGATATCCAATATCACTTCATTCGAGATCACGTTGAGAAAAAGGATATCTCAGTCGATTACATCAGAACAAAAGATCAGCTAGCAAACATATTCACCAAACCTCTAGCAGAAAGCAGATTTAAAGAGCTTTGTCTTAAGCTCGGTCTATTGGAATTAGATGAGGTTTTGGAAGAACGAGTCCCAACTCTCATTCTGTTCTTGGTTTATCTCAAGAATCAAAATTCTATAGTCGTTTGAGTTTCTTGAAGATTATGCAGAATAAGAGTGTGTCCAAGCTCACGCTCTTCAGAAAGAAAATGCTGAAATTTTAACAGATTGTTGAGTCCCAGCTCTCAGCAGTCCAGATGATTAGATAAAGAGAATATTGATTTTAGTAGAATAAGTCAGGCGATTGCTGAGTCCCAGCTCTCAGCAGAAGAAAGAAGACTGCTAAATCAATACATATTTGAATCTATCTTGGGAAATTGATCAGATAAGGGAATAAATATCGGGATACTCAATCGATGTATCAATTGAGATCATCATCAATGATGATGAGACAATACATATTCGCTATCATTACCAAGATCTCGTTTAAAGGCTCATGAATGGTGCTATTTTTCAAACATCATGGCATTCAGAGCTAGAAGATTTGAAGTACGCGGACAGAGGGCACTGATCTGAGCAGATGGTGAGATCTGCTGGTATCAGACATTTCCTCGAGGATCAGCTAGACTGTCCGCAGGAAGGAGAAGAGTTATCCACCGAGAGCAGGAAGATGAAGAGTTGTGATGCGGCTAAAAGTTCAATGGAATTAAACTCTCAACCACACAAAG
>JAPKLW010011910.1:0-10519 GCA_026898455.1 Plectranthus barbatus | reverse complement strand
AGCATCTCCTCAAACTCCAAGAGTCCATTAGCAAGATTATGGCCGATTGTACTAATCCAAGTTCCTCTTCTTCCATTCCCCTTGCCGAATCTCTGTCCTCTCCACCAAAAAACCCTACTGAAACCACATCTCCACTGAAAAACCCTATTGAAACCGCATCTCCACCGGAAATCCCTATTGAACCTCCTATCATGCTAAAACCCTCTGTCGATTCATCACCTGCCACACCAGTTCCTACCATACCATCACACTCTGAGCCAAATCCTCCTAACCCAGAAGCTTCAAATCCAGCCAACCCAACCGAAACACAATCAGAACCAATTTCTCCTAAAAAAGAAGAACTGACTCCACCTTCACCATCTCACCCTACTGATAAACCTTCCCAAGACCTCTCCACCCTCCTTATCTCTCACACTCCGATATCTTCAATCGTTCCTGGAGAAGAGGAAAATCCAATTAACCTCTACGATCCTGGAGATTTAAAGTTTGTTGGTGAGACTCTCAAAGAATCCGGTGCCCCTCGCTTCCCTGAATGCAGATCCGAACGAATTCTGGAGGAAACTATCAAGAGAGGAAGAATTAAGAAGACTGCTAAGAGAAAGAAGAAAGGCAAGAAAATGTCCCACGTGTTCCTGGAGAGGACTCTCCTGTTTCTGAGTCCAACATCAAGTCTGACAACCCAATGTCAGACTTTGATGAGTTCGCATCTGATGAAAACCACAAGATTGGTCCTGCAAGGTGATCAGAAAATCAGATAAAAGTGACCTGTCGTATCCTTGTTTCATCTATGCTCTTCTCAAACACCAGGGTGTGCCAGAACAAGATGAGGATGTAGTGTTTGAGTCTGCCCTCCTAGACTTCGAACAGAATTTTACGCGCACGGATAAAAGAGTTAAAGATCTGCCCTACGAGGAGTCTGATGAAGACATGGATGCCGATGAAAATGTTGACCCTGTTGGTGATCAGCCAGAATCAAAAGAAGCTACCTCAACATCTTCTCCATCTCTGACCAGGTCCTCAGCTACGAAGAAACTTCCTCATGTCATAACCCAGCTGGAGCTCATTCTTGCAGATCTCAAGGCTATTCAAGCTGACCTCCTTCTTGCTAACATTCAGGGGGAGAAGAAGAAGGCAAAATGACTACACGTGGACAAGTAGTGGCAGTCCAAAATGGAGACTTGCATGATCAACATTATTGAAGCTGGACTGCTCAACACGCTGCTGGTGGATGCCAATCATTGAAGTTTCTTTATGTCTTTTATGTTTCTGCAAAAACAATTTCAATCTCAGTTTTAAGTGTTTTATGATTCTGGTTGTTTTGAGGTTCAGGGGGAGACATCTTTTACTCCCTGTAACCTCAAGTTTCTTTATGTCTTTTATGTTTCTGCAAAAAAAATCTCAATCTTAGTTTTAAGTGTTTTATGATTGTGGTTGTTTTGAGGTTCAGGGGGAGACATCTTTTACTGCCTGTAACCTTTGCTTTGGTTAAATGCAGTAGGGGTGTGCACGGTCCGGTTTGGCCGGTTTAAGGGGCAAAGTACGGACCAAACCAATAGGTACGGTTTGAAATTTTCACAAACCAAACCAGCCAAATAATTATTTCAAACCAAACCGGCCAAACCATATTAAAACGGTTTGGTTCGGCTGATTTAAACGGTTTGAAGATTATTCAACTAAAAATATTACAAAAAATGAAACTTGTATATCAATTTTATTATTAGAAATTAATGAAAGAATGATACACAAAATAAAACTAATATAAATATGTATCGCTTGTCATTAATTATAAATATGAGATAAGTAATAAATAAATAATATTATGGTTGCAAGAACAATTATATATAAGTTAATTTATAGGGTTACAATTCCAAAGAATATAAGCATCGGACATATATATCAATATAATTGATATTTTAGCTTTCTATCAAATAATATTTTTATTATCATTATTATATTTAAAATTATATTATTTATACGGCCGGTCCGGCCGAAATGGCCGGTTTCATCCTTCAAACCGTCGGCCAAACCAAATCATTCGGTTTGAGATTTTTCAAACCAACCCGGCCAATCATTTTTTTCAAACCAGCCAAATTGGCTAAATTAATTTGGTTTGGCCGGTTCGGCCAGTTTCGGCCAAACCGTGCACACCCCTAAAATGCAGTTTGCTTTTGTTATGGTTGATCCATTTATTTTGGTTGTTGTGTTGGTTGATCCTGTTTTCCTTATGGTTTTATGTTTTGCCTTGGTTGAACCTTGTGTTGTGGAATGCTAGCACGAAGGCTAAGATTAAGGGGGGGATTGAGAGTGTCAAAGTTTTAGTAAGTCCAACATTGGGATGTTTGAACATCACAATGTTAGACTTTCACATTACTCTGACACTGCGTTGTTTATCTTACCCTTCCTGCAAGCGATTACAACAAACTCCTAAGTTTTTGGGACTGCTTGTAAACCCTAGATTTCCACAGTTTTTCAGTTCCGATAAATCAGGGAACGTGTATATCTTTATTACTAACCCTATACTATATTATATTATTGTTTATATTGTTCCAAAAATAATAGGGAATGCCTCCACTACTTAAAACCACTCAACACGTGAGTTTGTGACTGATCGATGGTTACTTAGGTCAAGTGGGAAGTGGGAAAGCTTCGTGCAGCACGTCCAAGGAGTGGAGAAGTGGGTACGAAGCTGTCCATTCCAAGCAAGAATAAATAAGGCACGTCAAGCCTGAAGAAAGGTTGAGCAATTACATTATATCATCGAGCATCCCATCTTCAAGATTGTAATCGTGCCTTGTCCATTCTTATTGATCGTTCACAATCTGTTCCCTCAAGACATAATCCAGCTCTAGAGAGTCGTCCAACGGTGGAGGAGTTGAGAGGTTACCTTGTGTCCAACTTGATAAGAACGGTTTGTCCATAGGTGCTAGTTTAGTGTCTATGTAGAGTGAGAATTATTTAAGGGAGTGAACCGAGAATAATTCGAGCTATTTGATATTTTATTTCACTTTGTAAAAGTCTATTTTATTTAGTGAAATTATTTTAAGGCCGAAAGACTCCCTGGGGAATAGCAATATTCCACAGAAAATTATTCGTGCGTCTTTCTCTAACACCAACATTATAGTCTAACATTGCAGTGTTTGACGTAAACTCGGGCACAAATTCTATCAATTAGCATCACGAGCCGTTGCTTGACTCACTAAGTAGCAAGGTCCTGTTGTGCAGTTTACAATGTTGGATCCATCAAATGAAACAGGCCGTCCTCCAATTCTGGAGAGCAATGGGAACAATTATCCAATGTGGAAGTCCCGTATGAGGATGTTCATCAAATCCATTGATGAACGGGCATGGGCAGCTGTTCTTAACGGTTGGACTCCACCGAGATTGACTGTTCAAAATCATGAAACTCCAGCTGAAACTACCACCACTCTTAAACCTGAAGGCCAATGGACAAATGAAGAGCGTACTACCGCAAATTTTAACTCATTAGCTCTTAATGCTATTTTTGTCTCTGTCGGTGTTGCCTGTTTCAGGTTGATCTCAAACTACTCTGAAGCTAGATATGTTTGGCTAATTCTTCAAGGAAAATGCGAAGGAACCGCAAGCGTGCGAAGAACAAAAATGAGGCTTCTTACCACCAGATTTGAAAATTTGAGGATGTCAGAAACTGAAACCATTGGTGAGTACTATGAAAGGCTGGCATCCATGGCGAATGAAGCACAAGCCCTTGGTGAACCAATCGTAAATGGGAGGCAAGTTAGTAAGATGCTGAGAACTCTCCCAGAAAGGTTCAATATCAAAATCTCTGCCATTGAAGAAGCCAGAGATGTTGATACCCGGGAAATTGCAGAACTTGTGAGTATTCTCACAACGTTCGAGATGAACTTAATGGATAAAAAACAAGAGTACAAGGGAAAAGGAGTTGCTCTCCATGCTGGCAAAAGTAGAAAGGATACTCCTCCTTCAACACCAAAAATTCAGGAGATCGTTGAAGAAACTGACGAAGAGTCCCTTGATGAAGAATCTCCCAGCCTTGCTCTCCTCACTAAAAGATTCAAAAAATTCTTGAAAACTTACAAGAAAGATAACTCTTCATCCAAAAGGCGAGGGTCAGGCTCATCAACACCATCTCCAAATTCCTCTAACACCTTTGTGATGGAAGGAGGAGATAATTCTGTAGGGATTTATCCGTGAACCGAATCACAAAATCCAAATAAGCCGGATCGATTTATGGTTTATTGTTCACAATACCAATTCACAAACGCTAGCATGCTCCTATAAATTTAATGCGTGGATAGGAATAATTAATGTTATTCCATAGAGTCTGATCCGATCTTTTGCGTTTAAATATCCATCTTTAATTCAACCACGCGATTCGATGAAATCTGCGGAAACAGAAATTAGTAATCTAATCTCTAGATTTAATTGAAAATAAAGAAAAAGAAGAAGAGAGAATTATGTTCTACAAATCAGATCTTCAGGGTTGTATCCCAATGCTGTTCAGATCTGCTACTGCTAAGGATTCCACAGATCTGTAATTGTGCAAGGCCAGAATAAAAATTCTCCTCCCTCTTGCACTGTAGGTGTCGCCCCTCTCTCTCTCTGCCTCTAGGCTTTCACTGATTTGAATTGTGTTCAAAATGGCTAGGGTTTCTGAGAGAGTGATGTTTATTTATAGACCTAGGGTTTTAACTCTAAAGGGCTATTGGGCTCAATTCAGCATATATAATTGGGCCAGTCCTCGGACCTAATGCAAATAATAAAGTGGGCCTATAACTTAATTAATTCTCATGTCCACAACCTAGGACACAATTAATTAATTAATATTAATTCTTTTTCACCACAGAATTAATACTGACCTACCCTTTATTACCACGTTATGTGAACGAGATGCATTAATTGAGAATCCCCATATTTAAAGTTATCGGGCATTCATTAATTAATCGGAGCTTCTGACAAGCTCTATCTACAATTAATTAATATCTTATTATTCCTGAGTAGTATCACTCAATCCTTATCACTCGTACCTGAACTTAATCATCCTGCAGGACTTTGGCACGATGAATGTCATTGAGCTCCTCAGGGATTGTCCCCATCCTATTACTCGGATATGGTTACCTATACCCAGTCTCAGGCAGTACTACACGAAATGATGTTACCTAAGATGCGGATATACGAGCACATTACTTAGGCTCTCCACCATGGCAAGTCAAAGCAACAGTCAATCCGTGCAAACCCCTGAACCGTCGTTAGGGTTTGGACTCAATCAAGAATGAGATCTTGTATTCGCTGATGTTAGAAAGTCGAATACATCTCACTGCGGTCCATCAATACGCCACCCTTGCGTACCAGCATGTCAAGTAAACAAGACAGACTACTTATTCCGATAATGTCGTAGCCCTCCGGACAGACGTATCCTCATACACTGTCACAGCTGTGATCAGGTTTATGTCTCACTAGGTCAAGTGATCATACTGTCTTCCGCGATCTACTACACGCCATATGATCGTCCCTATCGGTGAGACAAGAGGATACCATTGTTACATACATGTAAGTTTGTTTGACAGATAGGAGAAATAAACTGTTGTATACTCATTATAATAAATGCTTTCAGTATACAAAACCCATCAAATTCTTCTAGAAAGGAAACCAGGTCTTCCTCTGAGAAGTCTAACATTGAGAATGTTTGATGTCATGGATGCTCAGGAATTGGACATTTTGCAAATGAATGTCCTACGGTGCAACGAAGAAAGAAACTGAATTTCAACACCACTTTGAGTGAGGATTCTGATACAGAAGATGAGGTTGAGACTATGAATCATATTTTGTTTCACGTTTGGATTGAGGAATTTGATGAGACAGAAGATCACATGGAGACCGAAGACGAACATCCTGATGTTTCTGAACCTCTTGAAAAACAGAGTGCTCAATCCATGGAAATTTCAGAAGTTAATTGTTCTCACCTTTCTGAAGCTAACTGGTATCTAGATAATCCTCTTATGACTGTTTGCAGGGAACAAGAAGGCATTAAGTTCAATACCACTTCGGAGGAAATGAGCAAAATCAGTCACTACTTCAACATGGTGGACTAACAATGTGAAAAACAAAAGGAGCAACTCTTGAAGATGTCTGAGGAAAACCACTACTTGAGGAATCAGCTGGCTCGTCTAGAAGTCTTGCTAACAAGAAGAGATCATGAAGTTTGCATGCTAAAAAGTCAAGTAAGTGAAGCTGATCAAGTGTTTGACAGAATCAATAAAGGTAAAGAGAAACTTGATGAAATCCTTTCCGTCAAACAATCCGATGGTAGTGGAATTGGCTATGACAAACTTAACACTATCTATCCTGATATGTTCCAGTCTGAAGAGAACATAAGTAAGTTTTCTAAGTCTAACACTGTTATGTTAAACAATCAAGTGTCTAACACCAGCATGTCAAACAATTCTGAAAAATCTAAAGTGTATGTTTGCCATTATTGTGATAGGGTTGGTCATATCAAGCCATTCTGCCATGTTAGAATTGTGTATACTGCCGTGTTTGTCATTACTGTAATAGGGTTGGTCATATCAACATGGTACTTTGATAGTGGGTGTTCTAGACACATAACAGGTGACAAGTCATATCTTTCTGACTTCAAAAGCATCAGCGGAGGAACAGTCACCCATGGAGGGGGAGCTAAAGGAAAATTCTTCGGCGAAAGAACAATCAATGTTCCAGATTTTCCTAAACTTCAACATGTCTTTTATGTTGAAGGGCTAACTGCAAATCTCATCAGCATTAGCCAATTGTGTGATGATGGTATGATTGTCAAATTTGACAAAGATACATGTGAAGTGTATGATTCAACTAACAATTGTATCATGTTTGGAAGTAGGTCCAGTGATAACTGTTATCAAGCCGAGTAAGAAGGAAAATGCCTTCTCTCCAAGCCAGACGAGGCTGAGGTCTGGCACTAAAAAATGGGACATGCCAATGTTCGAAGTATCCTGAAGTTACTCAAACATGATGCTGTTAAAGGAGTACCGCCTCTGAAGTTCAACACTGACAAAGTTTGTGATTCATGCTTGAAAGGTAAACAAACTCATGCTTCACATCTTATTGTAAAGACCATTAACACAAATTCATGTTTTGATTTACTTCATATGGACCTCATGGGTCCTATTGAAGTCGAAAACATTGGTAGAAAAAAATATGTTCTTGTTATTGCTGACGACTTCTCACGTTTTACTTGGGTTGAATTTCTAAGGGAGAAATCTAAAACATTTGAAGCATTCAGAAAGGTTTACAGGAGAGTTAGAAAACTCTATCATGCCAATGTTGTTCGGATCAGAACTGACCATGGAAAGGAGTTTGAAAATGAAAGTTTCTCAAACTTCTGTGAAAGGAAAGGAATCTCTCATGAGTTCTTAGCGCCCAAAACACCCCAACAAAATGGGGTAGTTGAACGAAAGAATAGAACTTTACAAGATATGGTGAGAGTAATGTTGCATTCTAAACATCTCTCAAAAAGATTATGGGCAGAGGCTGTAAGTACCGCATGTTACCTTGTTAATAGGGTTTACTTAAGACCAGGAACTAAAATGACACCATACAAAATTCTTAATGATAAGAAACCAAACCTCAAACATCTGCATGTTTTCGGTTGTGTTTGCTATGTTTTAAATGATAGAGAATATCTGACCAAGTTTGATTCTAGATGCAGTAAGGCCTTGTTCTTGGGTTATTCAAGTAATAGCAGAGCGTACAGGGTTTACAATTTGAACACTAACATTGTCCAAGAATCTGTAAATGTTGTGTTTGATGATGCAGGTGATTTATTGGAAAAACATGATAAAGAGAATGCCACAGAACTGATTGACAATGGACCTGAATTATCAACTGAAGATAATCCAGATGTTAGACCTCCACGAAGTCCAACATTAGGTCCAACATCAGACTCGGATGAAGAATCTACTCCAGGGCAACAAATCACCAACATGGAGAGAAGAGAACCGCCTCTGAGAATAAAAAATAACCATCCAACATCACAAGTCATTGGGAATGTCACTGAAGGCATTCAAACAAGAAGAAAACCCCCGTGAACTACAAGAAAATGGTAAGGCTGGTATGTTTAACATCCAAGTTTAACATCATGTATGTTGGTTGTTACCTCTCTCTTACTGAGCCTAAAACTGTTGCTGAGGCTTTAAAGGATGAAAATTAGGCTTTGTCTATGCAAGAAGAACTAAACCAGTTTGTTGCAAATGATGTGTGGACTTTAGTACCTAGACCTGAAGGGAAGAATGTTATAGGTACAAAGTGGATTTTCAAAAATAAGAGCGATGAACATGGGAATGTTGTTCGAAATAAGTCTAGACTTGTAGCTCAGGAAGCCATAGGCTTTGAAGAAACCTTTGCCCCTGTGGCTAGGTTAGAATCCATTAGGCTTTTGATTGCTATTGCATGTGCTTCGAACTTTTCTCTATTTCAGATCAGCAACCGAAATCAGCATTCCTAAATGGAGTACTAAATGAGGAAGCCTATGTTGAACAACCGAAAGGTTTTGAAGATCCTCACAAACCACACCATGTTTACAAACTCAAGAAGGATTTGTATGGGCTAAAACAAGCTCCAAAGGCTTGGTATGCTCGTCTAACCGAATTTCTTCTTGGTTTGAAGTTCTCTCGAGGTAACACAGACAAAACACTCTTTGTTAAGCACATTGGTAATGATTTATTTATTGCTCAAATATATGTTGATGATATAGTTTTTGGTGCCACTGATGTTAAACTCGTTGATATGTTTGTTACCAGCATGTTAGAGACATTCGAGATGAGCATGATTGGAGAACTGAATTATTTCCATGGATTGCAAATCACGCAAACTCCTGAAGGAGTGTTTGTATCTCAAAGAAAATATGCAAAGAACCTCGTCAAAAGGTTTGGTTTGGAGTCAGCAAAGCACATGAGGACACCGATGGGATCGAGTGAAAAATTAAGTAAGGATCCAAGTGGTGTAGGTGTTGAACCTAAGCTATATCGTGGAATGATTGGTAGCCTCTTGTATCTCACGGCTAGCCGACAAGATATCCTTTTCAGTGTGGGTGTGTGCGTTGCTATCAATCAAATCCTAAGGAATCTCACCTCAAAGTCGTAAAAAGAATCAGAAGATATGTTGCTGGTACCTCTAACATGGGATTGTTTTACTCTAAGTCTCTCAACACTAACATCACAGGATTTAGTGATGCTGACTGGGCGGGAGATGTTGATGACCGCAAAAGTACCAGTGGAGGATGTTTTCTGTTTGGAAACAACCTAGTGTCTTGGTTTTGTAAAAAACAAAATTGTATATCTTTGTCAACCGCAGAGGCCGAGTATATTGCAGCGGCTAGTTGCTGCACACAATTGATATGGATGAATCAAATGCTGGAGGATTATGGTATGCACTCTGAAACTCTAACATTGTTTTGTGATAACTCTAGTGCCATAGAAATTTCAAAAAACCCAGTTCAACATTCTCGTACTAAACATATAGATATCAGACACCACTTTATTTGTGATTTAGTTGAGAAGAATTTGATATCCTTAAAGTATATTTCGACTAAAGAACAACTTGCAGATATATTTACTAAAGCACTTGATTTTGAGAGGTTTTCTTTTCTTAGAAAATCTCTTGGAATGTGCAAGGTGCCTCTTTAAAAAGAGGTAATTAAAATTGTCTGAATATATATTTATTTATTTATTTGACAGATGTATCTCCATGATGTTTTAGTTAGTTTTTTTTTTCCTGACCCTCATTTATTTCCATGTCATAAAGTCGTAGACACAAGTGTGAGGTCCAACTTGACTATAAACATGGTGATGTTTGTCTTGAATTCCTACTTGCCACATAGTACTATGGACAGGATGTTGTTAGAACACTGTTCATGTGGAACTCCTGTGCAAGAAAAGTTTTCAAGCTAATCAACTAGTACTGGAAATCGGATGTGATTAGGCATATGATTTCTGTGGAAGGTATGTTGATCTTTTTGTGGTCAGTTTCGACTTTAACATCATGGTGTTGTACATCTGTCTGTCCTTATTATTATCGCTCTTAAAAATAATAAAATTATAAAATAATTTATATCTACTAAGTTGATAAAAAATTCGAATTATCTTGTTAGGATAACTCATATATCTTCTCCTATTTTTTTGAATTTAGGTGGTAAAGATATTTGTGAGTTTTTAAAGATTACGTTGAATTAGGGTTTGTTAGGTTGTTTAATATTTCCTAATTTTTTGTTTTTTTTTTGTTATGATTGCCTGTATTTATTTCCCCTTCTCCAAGTCATCACATCTCAACTTTTTCCTGAACCACTAACTGAGGAAAACTATCGAGCTTCTCCTCTCTTTTCTCCTTGTCACGTCGTTCTACAGGCACCAATTTCTCCCTCCTCTAAAAAATGGCGGACAAAGCCCCCATTGACGACCTCCTGCTTCAAGCTCTCCAAAATCCTGAGCATCTCCTCAAACTCCAAGAGTCCATTAGCAAGATTATGGCCGAT
>JAPKLW010011909.1:0-10520 GCA_026898455.1 Plectranthus barbatus | reverse complement strand
TATCACAGTTACGTCTCAAGTAATCAACTAGATAATCCTAAGATGTGATCAGCAAATCAAGATTATGAATAAGCACAGATTTCACAAACTACGAAGGGAAAGGGAAAATAATTCAATTAATCAAACATGTATACATTGATAGTTCGAAACCCTAGAATCTGAGGAAGGATTTAGTTACACATATTCATGGTAATATTCATCATGGAAAAATAAAACCTGAATTGCATAAAAACTGGAATCCGGAAATCTTCCCGCAGAAACTTGTCTTCAAACATAAAACTCTAAAAATTCTTCAATACTAAATCTTGTAATTGCTCTGAGTCTCTTCTCTCTAAAAAACGAATTATACATGAGTATTTATATAGGTGAAAGATGTATCTAGCAGTATCTAGGGTTAGATATGCATTAATCTCCAAATCAGATCCGGATTAGGTTTCCCGCATGCGCGTCGATCAGGGTTGTTTGGCATCGATCGCTGGGCCTGGAACCTCTTCATCGATCGACGAGGATTGGCAGTGATCAACGCGGACTTTCCTTCCGTCGATCTTCCTCTTCCCTTCGTCGAGCATAATGCCTTCCTCGCCTCGTCGATCGATAAGCCTTTCCGACGATCGACGAGGTGCCGAAATTGGAATCCTGATTCTTCTCTGTGTTTTCGACTAAAAACCTGCATGATTCATCAAACACGACATTCCAAGTACAAAAACCAATTCATGCACGAAAAAGATACAAAAACGATCTGAACATTACACAAACAGTCAAAGAACAATAAGATAAGTTGGTGAAAATCCTAACTTATCAACTCCCCCAAACTTAAACCATTGATCGTCCTCGATCAATTCACATAAAAGAATTCTAATCAAATGCAGATACAAGTGTGCAATGCCTCACAAGCCTCTTTTGCAATCTAAGTTTCACTTATTCACATAAATCATGCAATCCAAAGAAATTCTTATTGGTAAACTATCGAGGAGAAACCTCATCGGGCAGTGTTTGCACTCATCGCTCAATCAAGCAAAAGGATTTTGAAATTCACACAATCAAAGTTTTAGTTTATTTCACCATAGGTTTGTCAAATTTCTCATCTCTCCACTGCTTGTTAGTGTGGTTTTTCAGGGAATCAGAAAGGTCTTTATTTGGTTGTAATGTGGCTCACCTAAAAGGTAGGATATTTTTGGCTAAGTGACTCAAAATATTTCCATCAACACCAAGTCTTTAGCATATCATGCCCACATACAAATTTTTCTTTCTTCACACACAATCTTGTTCTTTTCCTTTTTCTTTTCTTCATTCTCGGGGTTCCTAAGAACTTACTCTCAGTTATTTGTGAACAACGTAAACGAGTTTCCCTCAATTTCTTTCTTTCTCTTTTTCTTTTCACCAATGTTCATTTTTTTTTCTAACTTTCCCATGGAAACCCCTAAAAAAATTTCTTTTCTCTCCTTGATTTTTTTCTTTTTGCACATGGCCTCACATCACATTCCCACAATTCACACCATTCACTAAATCACAATCATCTTATTCATCAACCCTTCTAATCAAAGAAAAAAATTCATTCAAGGCTCAAAGGGGCTACATGTGAAGATTTAAGGTTAGTGTATGGGAAATGGGCTACGAAAGAACATGCCTAAAATCATTTTCACCCTATTACCACACTTAATGCAACCTCAAGAGAGAAATTTGTCAAATTCTAGGAAATAAGTCTAACAACTTTGTCACTCATCAAACGAAAGAAATGGCACAAATTCCTCACAAGGTAGACATTTTCGTTACTCCTCAATAATTATCCAATTTCGAACAGTTATCATGCAAGAATTTAAGTTTCAAAGATCAACATATCAAGCAAAACAGCTCCTATCATTGGCTACTCTATCACACAGATTATCATTCTTAATCAGCAAATATCTTGATTATCAATCAACAATTCTAGTTTAAGTAAAGACAAGTAAGTAGTCATAACACCATCATAATCAAAAAGTTCCGACTGTCCTATGTTCAAAAGCTCCTAAACAATGCTCAGGCTATTCACTTAGAACAAGTACCACAAATCAAGAGTTCAAGAATACTAATTTTAAGTAAAAGGCCTTGCAGAGAGCAATTGTTCACACTGAAGCAAAAGAACAAGGATGGTGATGGTTCAGAAAAAAAACAAAAATCAAAACTCAAAAACAAAAACAAAAAAACAACGAAATAACAAAAATTAGAAAAATGAAAACATACAAACGTTTCCCCTTTCCTATCCTCATCCCCCCAAACTAGTTACACTCGAAGGAGTGGAAAAGTTTGAAAGTTAGATAAGGAAAAAGGAAACAGTACCTCATTCCTCCTCCGGAGGATCCTCCATCTCAACATCGGGAGATGGCCACACGGGCAGTCGCCGTCGGCAGTCTTGTCTCTCTCTCTGCCGGCGTAGGTAAATGAACTCAGGCTGTGTGTTCAGAAGGAGTTGCTGCATCTGAACGTCGAGGTTATTCAGCCTCGTGTTCACATTCTGTCGAAAGTCTGCCTGCCGGGCGTGCTCTGCTGCATGCAAATCAGCCTGCTGCTGCATAAATTGGAAGATCATCGCCAGATCCACCCCGGAAGATGAAGACTCTCCCGAGAAGTGGCGTAGCAGCCTTCTGCCGGTCCGGTCAGGGTTGTGCTCTCCTCCTCCGTCATCCTGAGGTTCCTCCTCCTCGGGCATTTCTGGGGGCGTCTGCGGCGGTCGCTGGTCTGGCTGGGTCAGTGGTCGGTGTCGAAGTCTGGAGGTACCTGGGCCTCCTTGTGCTCCGACCATCAGCCTCAAGTGGGCGGGTGTGCTCATCAACCAATTATCACGGAAGTGATAATCGGTGACGTGAGTGAGGTCCCGCTGTGGAAGTGGAAATCTGTCCCCATTGGACATCCGCAAAGACCAACCTGAGTCCCGTGGTGAAAGCATCAAAATCTTCACCAGAGTCACAGTGCCGAGTCCTCGGTTGTCGTCCTCAAGCAACTCGATTTGTGACAAATTGATCCCCACATGCTCCGTAATCGGGGTGATCAATCCCCCGCTCCAAATTTTGCCTTTGGTGGCCTTGATCTGATGCCGCCATTGGTCCATGACTAGCGCCGCGAAGCTAAACTGCTCCCCTGTCAGCATGCAATAGAGGGCAAAAAGTTCCCCCACTCTTACTTTCCCGCTCTCATGTCTGCCGGTGATCGACACCCCCATGAATCTCTGAAGATAACTGAAAATTGGGTTGTCGATGGAGGACGTTTTCAAGGTCCCCGAGTCAAACTCCCGCAGGTCTTCTTTGGCATCAGATGCAATCTGGGACCAGAAACGGGCAATGTCGAAGTGTGGGGGGAGAAAACCGACCCCCCCAACGTGGACTCCCCAGATTTCTTCAAGCTCGTCCCTTGGAATTTCGTAGTACTGGTTCAGAAGCTGGAAACCAATTGTGGTCGGCTCTGATTCTGGCTGAACCTCGAAGACGCGGAGTGAGGCAAGAAACTCCAGGACAAGCGACGGGTATGTCGGCCAGCGGGCTGTCATCCAAGCATTCCAATCAATTCTCTGCAAGAGAGCTTAAACATCTGCTCGGATTCCCAGCATTTGCATTATCTCCGGGCATGGGTAAAGTGTGTGCCGGATAGTGAACTCATCTCCTGAGAATTTTCTGTATCGCCTCTCATGAGCTTGTTTGGCGATGGTGGGTCGAAAATCCATGGTCAAACTGCAAGGGTAGTGGAAAAATTTGTCAAAGTTCATCACAATTCTTCACAAAATTTCCAATGTAAGTGCATCCAATTGTGCAATAATCCACAGAAATAAGTTTACCCATGCAAAATTGATTCGACATTCATGCAATTCAAACTCTATCCTAGCATATTACCTTCTTGTTTGACAGAATTTTCCCAGAAATAGCAAAACTAGAATAACACCCCAAACTAGAATTATCCCCCCAAACTTTCGTTCGTCAGATTCAATGAAATTCAAGCAGCAAACCAATCACAAGTAAGCACATCGACTAAAACGACTAACCATATCGAATAATCATAAAGAATAGCAACGAAATTGACAAAATTGCAAAAATGAAAACAAGGGCTCCAAATTCAATTTTTATCAAAAATCATGCTCAAATCCTTCAAAACATGTGAAATAATCGAAGAGGAGAGTGTTAGGATACATACCGTGGTTGGTTGTGATGAATTTGGAGAGAAAAAATTCGAGGTGGGTGTTTGGGAGAGTGAGAGAGGCGTGCGTCGTGTGTTTGTGAAGAAAAAAATGAGACGAAGTGGGTTTTAAACCCGTCTCTGTCCGGCCCCAAAAACACTCACGTCGATCGATGAGGCATCTTCGTCGATCGACAAAGGCGAAACTTTCTCGTCGATCGACGAGCATTAGAGTCGATCGATGTGGCAGAATTTCCTCGTCAATCAATTCCAATGAGCAGCGATCGACGTGGCCCGATAGATGACTGGACCCGAAACAATTTAAAAAGAAAAAGAAACGAAACAAAACTGACTCGACTAGACTGAATTGAAAATAACAGAAATAAATAAAACAGGAAACTGTTGGGTTACCTCCCAACCAGTGCTTCATTCAGCTTCTCAAATGCTTTCAGACATTCTTCATCAAAAATGAAGGACACATCCTTCTCCAGCAGGTCGCACAAGGGTCGGGATACCTTTGAGAAGTCTTTGATGAACCTCCTATAGAATCCTGCATGACCTAGGAAACTTCGGACGGCTTTGACATTTGTTGGTGGTGGCATCTTCTCAATGGCTATCACCGTCCTGGTCAGCATGGCTTTGGCAACAGCCTTGGAGGCGCGCTCTTCAAAGAGCTTCTTTAGCCTTTCCCGCTCATTTTTGTCCACCTGTGGACATTCAAATTTTAAATGATCAGGGGATTGGCACTGGTAGCAAGCGCGGGGAGCTCTCTTGACGAATTTTCCGTCAGTTGAGCTCAGAGATACTCCCTGCTTTGACTTGGCTTTCTCCAGAAGGACAGCCAGTCGTTTCATCTGCTGCTCAAGGTCAGCGATAGAGCTCTCGCTGTCTTTGGAATGAGATCCTGATGCGGACTGGATCTCCTTCGGCTGATTGTGCTGTGCAGCGGGTCTCTCAGCATGGAAGGGCTTCTTGTGCTTCCACTTGAAGTCCTTTTTGACGAAGTACGCCTCGTCCTGAGCTTTAATGCTGGAAGACTCAACATTCCTGATGGCCTCATTCTTGTTCACCATCTGGATGTCCCACTCGTGTGCCTGCAACTGAGCAAACAACTCCTTGGGAGTCATCTTGGACAAGTCCTTCTCCTTCAGAGCTGTGGTCTTCACGAACCAATCTTCTTTAGGCATCTTGGACAGGATCTTCGAGTTAAGATCAGCATTGTCGTACTCTCTGCCCAGAGACTTCAGCTCGCTGACAATGGCGTTGAATCTCGCCTCCATCTCCTTGATGGTTTCTCCAGTCAGCATCTGGAAGGACTCATATTTGTCCACTGCAACCTGCAATTTGTTGCGTTTCATTTGGTCAGTTTCTTGACATAGACTATCAAGATAATCCCATACTCCCTTGGCATTTTCAAACTGGAGGGCTTCCTCCATCAGCGACTTAGGAAGAGAAGCCAGGATCAGCTCGTGAGCAATGGAATCCAACTGATTCCGCTTCCTGTCCTCAGTATTCCATTCGTCTTGGGGCTTTGGGATCACAGCAGCTGGACGATCTCCTAGCTGGTGCTGAATCTTGGTGATCTCAATCGGGCCTGTCTCTAGCACATCTTTCATCTCTGGATGGATGCTCTTTAGAGAGATGAGCGACCTCTTTCGCCATATATCATGCTTCACAGTCCCGTAGTCGAGTAGCTTCGGATTATTCATCTTGATGTACCTGAGCTAATCAAACAGACAAACAAATAGAGTGCAAGGAAACGCGGATCACGGTCCTAAGCGACTCAGATACGAACGGTCTATAAGAACTGTCCGCTCTGATACCACTTGTTGGTCCCGGTTTATCAGGGTATAACTTGGCAGCGGAAAATGTGTTAGTTCGTTTCTTGCACTCTGGTGGTTACTCAGCTGACTGGGACCTTGTCAGCTGGTAAGTCAACTTGCACTCTGCGTACTCAGCTGACTGGCGACTGGCTCGTCAGCTGGTAGCTCAAGACTTAGAATATTTTTAGCCTTGTTTGCACAGTTATATCAGTTTTCAGATATACACCAGCACTTGAGTGCTGGGTTTCAAATCAGTATGAAAATACAGAAAGCTGATAAAGACAAAAGGATTTTTATAGTGGTTCGATCAACTGATCTACGTCCACTCTCCAGTCGACTCACTGGAAATTCACTATAAGAGCAATCAGGTACAAAGTTCCTACGATCTATCTCCAGCTGGTAGATGCCCCGTCTACCAGTCCACTGGATCAACCGCTCCCGGTCCTTGTCCTTCTTCAGCTCTAATCAGATGGATGGAGTGCGAGCACGTCACTTCAACCTCCTCCTCTGACTGGTTGGGTGTTGAGTTCTCCCAAGAACGAGTCTTCTCAATGCGGCAAACTGCCCGTAATAACTCAAGTGCTGGCTGGCACAAGAGCTGCTGTGAACTTCCTCGGAGGAGAAAGAACACCAAAGAGATCTGTAACTTACAAGCTGGAAGCTTGAAGTCTCGTGTTTGAATAAATCAACACACGGATAGCCTTTAGAGAGGCCTCGAAAGTTGTATGCTTTTACTTGCTTGAGCGTAATAAATTTCAGTCTTTCGGTAGGTGAAGAGTCGGCCAAGAACATTGAATGTTGATGGATCCCAGGTATTTATAGCCGAGGGATCCCATTCAAATATTCTAGCCGTTTGGACACATCCGGAAAAGTCTCTGTCTTCGCATGTCCTTCTGACGGCGGCAGGTAGGAATTTCCGGAAAGCGCCATGCTTTTGTCCACTTTATCTGACACAGATCTCTTTGTGTCAGAACGGCTCTTTAAGTCAGTACGAGGAATCGGAACTGGTGTCTTGAACTGATAGACTTTAAGGAAGTCCTCTTGTCAGTTTATTCCTCGACGAATCTTCTTTTTGTCTCTAAGTCTTTGGGAGAGCGAATCTTGAATTCTGCTGGTAACATCCGACTGGTAGATCATTCTGGTGATCTTGTGCTGGCAGTCTCTGCTGGTGACTTACGCTGGCACAATCTAAGTCTACCAATATGTCTGATGTTAACCCTTGGAATCTCCCATGACTGGTGGCTTCACCGCTGGTGAATAGTGTCAGCCAGAACACATATTCTGCTGGTGAATAGTAACCAGTCAATAGCTCTACTCCATGCTGATGAACAGTGTCAGCATGAGTCTTTGTCAGTCGCTTTTGCTGGTGAGACTTCTCTCAACTGGTAAGCACATCTCATGCTGGTGAACAGTAGCCAGCATGAGTCTTGATCAGCTACGACTTACAACTCAAAAGACCTAAACAGGACTTTACATTTGAGACTAGAGCTATTCTAGAGACAAAACTGACGCTGGTTGGACTTAGGATTTGATCCACCAAAACACTTAAACACCAAATCAAAGATCTAAGCTATCAACTGGGGAAGGGAAACTTAGATAATTTTCCCAACAATAGGTTTGTCTCGGTGCATCTCTCAAGTACAGTAGCCAAATTCTGCAAACAAACATCAAATGAGCTACCAAAAACCGAGAAGTCAACCATAAATACCTCCATGATGTCCTCGATCAGGTCGTGGAAGATTGCCGTCATGCATCTCTGGAAGGTGGCCGGTGCATTGCATAGTCCAAAGGGCATCCGTCGGTAGGCGAACACTCCATATGGACAGGTGAATACCGTCTTGTGTTGATCTTCAGGAGCCACAACTATCTGATTGTACCCTGAGTAACCATCAAGAAAGCAATAAAAAGGATAACCAGATAATCTATCTAGCATTTGATCAATGAATGGAAGAGGAAAATGATCCTTGCAAGTGGCGGTGTTCTAGGCTCGGTAGTCAATGCAGACTCGCCATCCTGTGATCGGTCTTTTCGCTACTCTTCTCCATCGTCATTCTTCACTATTTGCATCCCTCCTTTCTTGGCTACTACTTGTGTAGGGCTCACCCACTTGCTGTCGGAAATTGGGTAGATCATGCCATGGTCAAGGAGTTTGAGAACTTCCTTCTTTACAGCTTCTTGCATGATGGGATTCAAACGTCGTTGTGCTTGTCTCTTTGGTTTGGCATCCTCTTCAAGGATGATCTTGTGCATGCACAGCGAAGGGCTGATCCCTTTGATATCTCCCAAAGTCCATCCGATGGCGGCCTTGTATGTCCGTAGAACTCGCAGCAGTTTGTCCAACTCCCCCTGTGAAAGATAAGCAGAAACAATAACAGGGTAAGTGTTATCAGACCCTAGGAATGCGTACCTGAGATGTGTCGGGAGTGTCTTGAGCTCCAGAATTGGCGGTTCAGAGCTGGAAATTGGCTTCTCCAGTTTGCCGTCGATCGACAGAGCATCTTCATCGATCGACGAGGATGTTGTTGCAGCGTCGATCGACGAAGCAGTGGACCCGATCGACGAGGACTGGCTGTAGTGGCTGGGCAGCGGATCTCTTTTAAGTTCTTTCTCTTGAGTTACCTCCTCGAACACATCCAGATCCATGATCCCCTCGGTTGCTTCGTCCAGATTTGTGGACGAGGAAAGGAAGTGTTGCAAGCTATTTTTCAGGAAATCCGGCTCACTTTTGAAACAGGTGAAAGGGGAAGACATTACCGGGCTGAAGCAGTTGATCATGTGGCATTCTTCTGCATAGCTTCCATCGTTGTGCTTCTGCATTGCCTTGTAAATCGAGAACGTGACGGACTTATTGATCACTCGGAACGTCAGCTTGCCGTAGCGGATGTCGATTAATGCCCCTCCGGTTTTCAGGAATGGTCTTCCAAGTATCAGAGGAATGTTCCAATCCTCCTCCATGTCGAGCACCACAAAGTCAGCGGGAATTATGAAGTCCTTTACCTTTACCAACACATCTTCAACGATGCCCTTCGGATAGGTGACTGATCGATCGGCCATCTGAAGAGAGATTGTTGTGGGCTTGATGCTTCCGGTCTTTAACCGTCTGAAAATTGATAGCGGCATCAAGTTGATCGAAGCCCCTGAATCACAGAGAACCTTCTCTAAGGTCTCACCTCCGATGACACAAGAGATTGTGAAGGAACCCCTGGTCTTCCCTTTTGATCGGCATCTTCTTTTGGATGATGGCGCTGCACTCTTCGAACAGGTTGACCATCTCGTGCTCCAAGAACGGTCTTTTATGAGAGACCATGTCTTTCAGAAACTTGATGTACCCGGGCATTTCTTGAAGGGCTTCTACCAATGGGATGTTGATATGCACCTTCT
Source organism: Plectranthus barbatus (assembly GCA_026898455.1). NCBI lineage: Eukaryota > Viridiplantae > Streptophyta > Magnoliopsida > Lamiales > Lamiaceae > Plectranthus > Plectranthus barbatus. The sequence continues at coordinate 1,176 of JAPKLW010011909.1, read as the reverse complement.
TCATTGTCTCCAGAAATCGTGCATACCTTTCGTTCATCTTGGTCTTGGCAAACCGTTGCGGATAGGGCAGAGGCTGTTTCTTCATTGGCAGAGCAGGGGCGGCCGTCGATCGACGAGTGTTAGCCTCGGTCGACGGGTGCTTTGCTGCTTTGTCGATCGACGGAGATGTTTCGTCGATCAACGGAGCTTCTCCTGTGACGACTTCTCCTTCTTCCTCGGCTTCTCCTTCATCTCGGGTGTCTGTCCCTGCTTGCTTGGGCCCTTCGTAGGTTTTGCCCCCTCTCAGAGTTATAGCGTTCACCTGGTTCCTCTGATTCTGATTCTTGGGGTTGACCTGAGTGTTGCTCGGAAGTTGTCCCGGCTTGTGTTTAGTTCCTAGGGCATCGGCGATCTGGCTGACTTGATTTTCAATGATCTGCACGTGCTTTTGCATCTGATCGACCTTTGTGTTCACCCCCGAAATTTCCTGCTTCAGCTTGGCTATAGTATCAGTGGAGCCTTCCATGAATTTAGCCAAAATCTCCTCGAGATTTGGCTTCTTCTTCTCCACTATTACTCTGTCTTGTACGGAAAATCCTGGTAGTGGTTGCTCTGCAGCTTGAGGGTTTGCATAGGAGAATCCAAGGTGATTCCTTGCATGATTGAAGGTGTAGGGCTGGTTATTCTGCTGATTGTGTTGCTGATATCCTCCTCGGTAGTTGTTTTGATTACCGCCCCTTTGAATGAAATTCACCTCAGCATTGTCTTCCTCGGTTGGACCCTGCACTGCTTCAACTGCAGCTACTGTTTTCTCCTGCTTCAGATTAGCAAACTCTTCCCTGAGCTTTTTCAGCTCGGCTGCCAAATCAGGTACTTGATTTGGATTCTTGGCTTTGATCTATACTTGATTCTTCATGTTCTTCATCAATTGGATAGATTTGGATGAAGATCCCCTTCAATTGATGGATGGATGTGAGTAAGAAGTGATTTTTGAGAGTGAAAACCACCACAAGTATGTAAAAATTTTCCAAGCTTCCTCACAAATGCGAGTTCCCCCTTTTTATAATGAGTTGGCATAGCCCCGGATCGTCCCGTCTGAGATCAGATCGCCTGGGATGCTTTGAAAATGAGAAACTGCCAAAACAGCCTGTTCTGGATCACCCGGTCTGCTACAGGATTGACCGTTGAGTGTTGTTG
>JAPKLW010011908.1:0-10521 GCA_026898455.1 Plectranthus barbatus | reverse complement strand
GATTTATTCATATCTTTAGCCCTAGATTTGATAGGATACACATCCACCCCTATAAATACCTAATTAAATTCGACTTTTTGAGGCATGCAATCATATTTTTCAGTTTTTAGAGTTTGGAGACTTGGGAAACACGAAACCCTTTTATTTTCTTGTAAGTTCTTTATGTTTATGCAATTTAATATGTTTTCTTTTGGATTTCTATCTACGATGAGTGGCTAGAAACCCTAGCGGGTTCTAGGGGTTGATATTATTATGGATGCATGTTAGGATTAATTAATTAGGTTCATGATTCCTGTGTTTATTCTATAATTCTAGATTAATTCAAGGACCGAGAGGTGACGATTAATTTAGATGTCTAGCTATTGATAGAAGGACCGAGAGGTAAATATTGATAGTGGGATTAGGAATACATGATACGTTCTACACTATCCAAAAAGATGTACTAGACTGTAGGAATTAAATTGATTTGCTTATCAGATTGACTAATTTGGTGTACTTTGAGACCAAGCGGAGATAGTCACTAATTAGTAATCTAGGTTATATTTGCCAAACAAGGAAATATAACATTGTTGCAGTGTTCCACCTGTTGAATTAATTGATTCCTACATGTTATCCATAATAAGAATTCTTCCCTAGAATCTGTGTTCCTTTAAATTTGCTTTTAAAACTACTTTAATTTTCTGCATTGTTTTCTTTACTTTTGTAAAACCAAAACCTATTTTCTATTCACTCAAACAATAGATTCTAGAACCATAATTAGTACATAGGATAATTTCCCCACACAATTCCCCTGGATTGATAACCTTAGGGTTTACAAATTTATTTGCCGCTGTTATTATAATTTATCTGTTAGAAATAACAGTGATCAAATTGGCGCCGTTGCCGGGGAATTGTTAGATTTTATCTTGTTACTAGTTCGTTCTAGGATTTGCTGGATTGAGTTTTATTTTTTCTGTACGTGTGCGTGTGTGAGTTTTTGAGTCAGTGTCTCACGTCGATCGACGCCACCTTGCGTCGATCGACGTCGATCACTTTGCTGCATCGATCGACAGACACCTTACGTCGATCGACGCCGACCACTTCCTTGCATCGATCGACGTGACATCCACGTCGATCGACGCTGAATTGATATTTACCCATTTTCTGTGCAGGTGCATGAACACGCGAGCCAAAGGAAAAATACTCGAGGCCTTTGTCCCTGAAATTGAAGCAACCTGCAGGAAAACCAAAAAGAAAGGAAAAGACAAACAACGAGAGATGGATGAGAATCCTGAAGCACCTCTGCAAAATATGACTCCCGTGGAGCAGAGGCAATTTGTGAATGAAGTACAACAGCTGAGAGCACAACTACAAGCAACCCAGGCTACTCAGGCAGAGCAAGCTGCAAGACTGGCAGAGTTGAACGATAGGCAAGTGGTGATCCCGCAAAGGTCCATCTTGGATCGATTTCTTCCACAGCAAGCAGAGGCCGGATTCAGAGTTGGCATTGATGCCAACAACTTCGAGTTGCGCACAGGCCTTATTCAGATGGTGCAGCAAAACCAGTTTGGGGGGAGAGCTGTAGAAGATCCATATACCCACCTCAACCAATTCATTGAGGTGTGTAACACTGTGAAGCAGAACGGAGTAACCCAAGATGTGATCAGGATGAGACTGTTCTCGTTCTCACTCAGAGACGAGGCACGATCTTGGTTTGCTGGACTAGATAAGAGTCAGATCGGGACATGGGAGGAGCTTCGAGCAGAGTTCCTTACCAACTACTTCCCACCGAGCCTGCTGCTGAAGAGGAAAGCTGCCATTACTACTTTCAAGCAGATGTATGATGAGTCACTCTACGAGGCCTGGAAGAGATACAAAGAGCTTCTACGACTCTGTCCTGGACATGGCATCGATCTGGAGATGCAAGTGTGCCATTTCTATGAGGGTTTGAATCCTCACATGAAGGAGTTGGTTGATGCATCTGCTGGTGGTATACTGATGAAGAAGAGTGGTGCAGAGAGCATGAGGTTGCTGGCAGACATGGCGCTGAATAGCCATCAGTGGCCAACCGATAGACAGATTCCGGTCAAAGCTGTGGAAGCCAAGCCAGAATTCGACGTGGTTGCGGAGGTGAAAAAGCTCCGGGAAGAGATTGAAAAATTGAGCACAACACAAGCTACAGCTGTTCCGGTGGAGGCCGACTACATCAACCGGGGTGCAAGCTGTTCGTCTGGAACTGCCGGGACGGAGGTGAACTACATTGGCGGTGGTTATCACAATAACTACTGAGGCAATCAAGGGTATCATTACAACCATGGGCGATCTCACCCTGGTTTTTCTTATTCTAACCCTTCGGCTGCAGAACACCCTCCGCCTGGTTTTGATGTAGGTACTGGAGTAGAGATATTGGAAAGAAAGAAGTCTGTGCTGGAAGAGACGCTCGAGAAATTTATCAAGAGCTCAGACAATCGGTTTGGGAAAGTAGAAACCAAAGTGAAGGGGATGGCCGACCACATGCAGCTGATGACAAAACACCTTCAGATGATGGACATGCAATTGAGCCAGATTGCCACCACACTCGGCAACCAACACAAGCCTGGAAAGCTAATGAGCACAACGGAGGTGAACCCAAGGGTTCAAAAGGACTGCAATGCCATTACTCTGAGGTTTGGGACGAGCTACAAGGGTTCTGAGATGGCTGTGAATGATTCCGGAGGCGAAAAGAAGCAAAACTGCGCAGGACAGGGGTCCACGTCGATCGACGCACCATCCTCGTCGATCGATGCAGAAGATAAAGCCCCATCGATCGATGCCACCCTACGTCGATCGACGCCGAAGTCTGTTCCAGGCGCAAAGCTGATGCAGTCTGAAGATCAACCCCCTCCTTTGCCATTCCCACAGAGGTTCACGAAGCAGAAAGAGGACGAGAAGTTCTCCAGATTTGTGGAGAATTTGAAGAAGGTCAACATCAACATCCCGCTGATCGAAGCACTAAAGGAGATTCCGGGGTACATGAAGTACCTCCGAAAATTGATGAGTGGAAAGAAGCAGTTCGTGGAGAACGAGACGGTGAAGCCTGTTGCTTCAAAAGCAGGTGCCCATCAAGAGAAGCGATCCTGGATGCTTCTCTATCCCGATTGAGATTGATGCGGCTAAAAGTTCAATAAAAATTAAACTCTTAGCTACACAAGAATAAAATTTGTCAAATCTAGGTCCTTCTTCCCTTCGCCCGCTAGATTACCGGGATACTATAGCAAAGTCTAATAGCTAGGTAACAATATAGTCGTTGAGTGATTTCTATCAACTAGGCAATCAATTTAAACCTATGCTAACAACATATAACAAACAATGAATTAAACCAAAAAACAACATACAAACAATTCTCTCCACACCTTGGTAAACCAAGACAAGCAAATACTCAAATGAGGTAGATAGGATGTTGAAATAAACGTAGATTTAATCCAATTAGGTTAATCATTGATGTAAACAAGTTTTATTCCTATGAAGTTGAGCAACCGACTCTTATGTTCGCTAGTCACTTGCTACAGATAACTAGCGGTAGATGACTCTAGAAGTTGCAAACAGCTACGTTATTAACTCCGAGTCCACTCCCAACCGACCGTCAATTATCGCCCTATAATCCTAGCCCCGCACATGGATTAGAACTAGAACTATATGATTATGCACTTTTCACGATGATTCCGTCCGCGTATTGGCTGCAACGTTCACGTCAACTACCTACAGATTGGCTGTTACCTACATGTAATAGGCAAGAACAAGCTCAAGTGCAAATCAATCCTTCATTGGAAAGTAAACAAGCAATTATCACCTAATCTTCATGCATCCTTGTTCAAATCAACATCCAAAATGAATTAGAGCAACATACCTCTCAATTGTTACAATACAAAGTTGAAATCAAATACATTCATTACAATTGATAAGTAGAAAAGGAAATCTTCCCCAATTGGATTTGCTAGGTCTTGATCTACCACCTTGGATCTTCAATTCTCCTCCACAGATTGATGAATTAGCCCCTTGATACCTTGGGTAAGGTTTTGGAAGGGATGGAAATGGATACCGTAGAGCGAATTTAGGAGGTGGTTCTTTAAAATTATGAAAAAGTGTCAAAAGTTATGAATTCGTTCAAAATAACTGTTTTTTCCCCTTTTATAATGAGTTGGCAGAGCTTCGGATTGCTCGGGCCAAAGTTGGCTCGCCCGGGCAAGCTCAGAGTTGAAAATCTCCAAAACACGCTTTGGCTCGGCCGAGCCAAGGGTGGCTCGACTGAGCCACCTCTCTGAAGGGCTTGGCTCGACCGAGCCAAGTTTGGCTCGGCCGAGCGAGCTCTCTGAAATGCAGCTCGGCCAAGCCTGCACACCGCTCGGTCGATCCTGCTTCCTTTTGACTCCTAGCTCGGGCGATTTACATCCAAAACTCATCCAAAAGTGTTGTTTTATGCCCAAAACACATCCTACAATATTTCAAACACGAAAACACGAAAACAAGACAAAAGAACAACAAAAACATATGATATGAGGGTAAAATTGCCACAAACATGCACCCTCACACATCGAAAAATAGGTCATTTTACACACATATCATAATCCCCCAAACTTGAACCTTTGATTGTCCTCAATCAAAACAAAGTAAAGCAATCAATAAACCTCATCAAACAACCTCATAGCTCATCATAGTCATCTCGGCATGCTCTTATGAAACGAGATTATCACCTAACTTTGTGACACGGTTAATGCTAACGACTCAAACCACTCATCAACATTGGATAAAGAAATGAAAGCACTCCCTTACGTGTTTAGGGGTTGATGAATTCACTCATTCACAAGATATTGAGCACAATTTACATAGGCTTGAAACAATTCTCACCACTATACTTACAATGAGTTGGATTCTAAAATAAAAAAGGTCTTTGTTTTTGGTTATAACGTGGCTTACTAAAGGGTAGGTGGTTTTGGGCTAAAGTGACAAACTTCTCCATATCCCAAAACCCCCAAACTTATTCTCTTCAATCCACTTCTAACCTTGAGGCTTTTTCACAACATTTCTCTTCCTTTTTCTTTTCTTTCTTTTCTTTTTCTCACTTTCTTTTTCTAGCACCTTCATTTTCACGGTGCTTTTCTTTTTTTTCTTTCTTTATCTTTTTTTCCTTTTCTTTATTTTTCTAGCACCCAAAATTTTTGTTAGTGCACATTTTTCTAGGATTCATATCAATCCTACAATCATACTTTATTGCCTCAACAATCACAACTCAAACAATTCACAACTCAACTCTCATCTCCGTATTCACCCTCATACACTCATTCACCCAAAATTTGTCCTAATAATTTCAAAAGAAATATCACCATTAAGCTCAATCACGGGAATCAAGGGTATGAAGGGCAAAATTATGATATCAACCACCTTATACTCCCGGAGTGAAAGGTAGGACTAGGAATCGATGGCCTAAGATCATCTTTTAGTTACCAAACTCATGCCAAATAGATAGAGAACAAATTCAAGTTCTAGATTTTGTGCTCTCAAACTTGCCACTCACAATCAAAAAGAATATGACCATATCAAGGCTAAAAAACTCTCGGCTTTTGTCAAGTCCTAGGCATTAACCTCGCACAAAACTCGGCAATTCAAAAGTTCAATTAGATCATGCTTTAACAACTAGATTATGCCCTATCATTGGACAAAGTAAATCTCAAGCTTACTAAGTAAATCATGATTCAAATCTCCAATTCTCGTTTGGGTTCATCTCACACAACAAACATACAACAACCTAATTAACAATCTACATGCCATAAACAATTAAATTCAAAACTAAATGGTAGGAGAAACGATAGAAAGCGTTACCCATCGGTAGACACGATCACACCGCTCTCCAAGACCTTATTTGTACCTACTAGATCAACACAAACACCACCAAACACTTGAGCATAAAACAAACCAATAAAGTTCTCATATCCACCAAACTATCCACAAACCAAATATCAACAATGATTAGATCATATCCAATAGTTCCACCATTCAAACCAATCCACTAATCCAAACCGCAAACCATGCATAATAGGAAGTATTCAATCATGCCAACTCATTAATAATTCCATCCATCATCAAATATCAAACAATAGCAAGCATAAGCCACATTCACTTCCAAAACCTCTTTCCACCATCATTCCACTATCCAAAAATCTATAAAAATAAATCATTTTTCCACTAGCTCCACCAATCATACCATCAAAACCAATGTTCAACAAACTCAAACCCATGAAAATATCCATACATATCATCAAGATGAGCATAGTCCACAACATTCATCCAAGGTAGAATATCAATATTGGTACAACCAAATTGAATCAAATCCAATAAAGGGACAATATCCAACAACCTAAACTAATTGCAAGATAAAGGATAGGAGATGGTGAAGAATAAACCGAGGCACCGGCTACCGGCACATCCCCCCAAACTTAGTCAAGTGAGACTAAGTTTGCAAAAATGGTGGACGGTGCATCGTCACTCCTCTCGATCTTGTAGTTCCTCCTACAAACACAAAACCAAACAAACTAGACATTTATTCAAAATCAAAGCAACTAAAAGAAATTAAACAAAAGAAAGAAAATTGGTTGGGTTGCCTCCCAACAAGCGCTTCCTTAACGTCGGTAGCTAGACAACTTTACCACATCACCCATTATCAAAAATCGCGTGGGTTTTTAATACACCTTTCTCCCTTAATTTGCATTTACTTGGGAGCAATTTGTCCAAGGCAATTTTTCTTTCACCCCTATCATCTCTCCAAGGAGGATCGATCATCTTGTTGAACTCGAATTGCATGAATGAGTGCTCCTTCTTTGAAGTGATCCTTAAGACATTCTCCAAACTAATCCCCACTTCAAGAAATTCATTGATCCATTCATCCAATGCACTCACCATTCTCTCCTCAACCTTGCCTACTTCCCAAGTTGACATTTCCCGCTTCAACCTATCCTCATTCTCCTTGCTTATTGTCGGCTTTTCCTCTTCTATGAAATATTCCAATGCCAGTATTGTTGGAATCTCTTCAAGTGAAGGCTCCTCAATTCTTCCTCCTTCAATGTTCTTCATCGTCTCCTCGGTGCCTTCCTTCACGAGCTCTTCTTGATGAACACCCATTATCTCTTCACTATTGATTTCTTCGGTTTCCTCATTTTCTTTGCCATCTCCTAATGTTTCCTCGGGTGTCATCTCTATACTCGCACTCTCATCCTTCTCCATGTATTCAAAGATTTGAACCAGCTCCTTGATATCCTCATTTACCTCATCAACTTGAAGTATTGCTTCTCTTTCCGTTGCCGGTTCATCTTCTTTCTTCACCTCCATCTCTTGCTTTTCTTCATGCTCTTTTCTTAATCTTTTTAACAAATTAAGTTTTTCTTGCATGAGCTCTATTTGACTCCTCCATAAATCACTCTCTTGAGATTCCTTATCAACATCTACCGTTTGATAAACTCTTTCCTCTTCCGGCCATTGGTTATTACATTTAAACATTTCCTGATACACGTCTCGGATAGGCCTCCGCGGTCTTTGTCTTTGCATCATTAGGGCTCTCATCTCCTCCATTTGCCTTTGCACATTCTCAAGTCTTTCCTTGTCAACTCCTCTTTTATTCTCCATGTTAGACACCTACAAAAGTCCAACAAACTCAAAGTACCAACAAATACCAAAAACAAATAACAAATTATTCACACAAGCAAAAACACAAACACCAAGCCTACAAGCTTAACTCTTCCCCCAATATCGAGCAACCTACTAAATGAAGTCACTGGCAACGGCGCCAAAACTTGATGCGGCTAAAAGTTCAATAAAAATTTAACTCTTAGCTACACAAGAATAAAATTTGTCAAATCCAGGTCCTTCTTCCCTTCGCCCGCTAGATTACCGGGATACTATAGCAAAGTCTAATAGCTAGGTAACAATATAGTCGTTGAGTGATTTCTATCAACTAGGCAATCAATTTAAACCTATGCTAACAACATATAACAAACAATGAACTAAACCAACAAACAACATTGAAACAATTCTCTCCACACCTTGGTAAACCAAGACAAGCAAATACTCAAATGAGGTAGATAGGATGTTGAAATAAACGTAGATTTAATCCAATTAGGTTAATCATTGATGTGAACAAGTTTTAATTCCTATGAAGTTGAGCAACCGACTCTTATGTTCGCTAGTCACTTGCTACGGATAACTAGCAGTAGATGACTCTAGAAGTTGCAAACAGCTACGTTATTAACTCCGAGGCCACTCCCAACCGACCGTCAATTATTGCCCTATAATCCTAGCCCCGCACATGGATTAGAACTAGAACTATATGATTATGCACTTTTCACGATGATTCCGTCCGCGTATTGGCTGCAACGTTCACGTCAACTACCTATAGATTGGCTATTACCTACATCTAATAGGCAAGAACAAGCTCAAGTGCAAATCAATCCTTCATAGGAAAGTAAACAAGCAACTATCACCTAATCTTCATGCATCCTTGTTCAAATCAACATCCAAAATGAATTAGAGCAACATACCTCTCAATTGTAACAATACAAAGTTGAAATCAAATACATTCATTACAATTGATAAGTAGAAAATGAACAATTAGATTTGCTAGGTCTTGATCTACCACCTTGGATCTTCAATTCTCCTCCACGGATTGATGAATTAGCCCCTTGATACATTGGGTAACGTTTTGGAAGGGATGGAAATGGATACAGTAGAGAGAATTTAGGAGGTGGTTCTTTAAAATTATGAAAAAGTGTCAAAAGTTATGAATTTGTTCAAAATAACTGTTTTTTCCCCTTTTATAATGAGTTGGCAGAGCCTCGGATCGCCCGGGCAAGCTTAGAGCTGAAAATCTCCAAAATCACGCTTTGGCTCGACCGAGCCAAGGGTGGCTCGACCGAGCCACCTCTCTGAAGGGCTTTGCTCGACCGAGCCAAGTTTGGCTCGGCTGAGCCTGCACACTGCTCGGTCGATCCTGCTTCCTTTTGACTCCTAGCTCGGGCGATTTACATCCAAAACTCATCCAAAAGTGTTGTTTTATGCCCAAAACACATCCTACAACATTTCAAACACGAAAACACAAAAACAAGACAAAAGAACAACAAAAACATATGATATGAGGGTAAAATGGCCACAAACATGCACGCTCACACATTGAAAAATAGGTTATTTTACACACATATCAGGGGACACACATTCGAGAGAGTACTATGTGATATTGGGGCCAGTATCAACCTGATGCCGTACTCCATCTACAAGCGTCTCAACATCAGAGAGATGAGGCCCACGACGATCACCCTGCAGATGGTGGACCGGTCTGTATACCGCCCGAAAGGTATACTAGAGGATGTGCTCATTTGCGTGGGCCATCTCATTTTCCCTGCAGACTTTGTGGTGCACGAGATGAAGGAGGATGAGAACAAGCCCATGATCTTGGGGAGTCAGTTTCTCGACACTAGCACCGCTCTCATTGAATGTCGAGGCGGCGAGATCACACTCCGAGCAAACGACGAGAGAATCACCTTTGTGATCGACAAGAGCAAGAAGAAAGCGGAGTGCAATCGAATCTCCACTACTGACGAAGGGGATGAATCTGAAGAGGAAGAAGCACTTGCCATTGAGTGGGAGCGAGGAAATGAAAGGGTGAATCTGTATACTACGCCGCCTTTTTCTGAGCTCACCACCATTATCAAGGATCGGAAGGTTTACATGGTGGATGCCAAAGGCCGGCGAGTCTGGACCCGACCTCCTTGGCGGTGATTTGAGGTATCGTCGAGCTGCGACGTTAAATCAAGCACTTGTTGGGAGGTAACCCGACCTTTTCCGTAACTTCTTTTCAATTTTTGTTTTTTTATTATTATTTCGAATTTCTTTTATTTTGCATTAACAGTTGTTTTGCAGTATTAAAAAAAAATTGAGATCGGCTCGACGTCGATCGACGCAGCCTGGCGTCCATCGACGCCGAGCAGCCCGGCATGATAAACTTTGATCCATGAAAGGATTGGCAAGAAGGCTTCACGTCGATCGATGCAAAGTGCCAGCTGCAACAATTCACGCCGAGCAATATCCGAAGTCTCCAGGGGATAAAAAGTGGATGTCTGAGATCCACTACCAGGTATCGTTCCCTCCTTTGTCTGATTTCAAACTTATTCCACTCTTTGAGGTTGAAATAAGTTTGGGGGGATGTGGACAAGAGATGGAACGTTCTATCCTTTATTTATTTTGCTTTCCGCTTTAATTTTTTTTTAAAGTTTTTATTCTATTTTGTGGGAAAATTTTTGAGTTTTGATATAACCCGAATGAGACTGTGAGATTAGAATCGGTTGAGGGTTGAGTTTGAATTGATTGTGATTGTGGTTAGATGCCTATGAATGTAGAATACCGCATGATAGGATTGATTTGACACTTATCCTTGCTTGCTGATTGAGCTGATCTGAAATTGACGGAGGAAGAAAAATTTTGAACCCTTGTGTGAGAATTTTGAGCCTTTGATTCGTTTGATGT
>JAPKLW010011907.1:0-10521 GCA_026898455.1 Plectranthus barbatus | reverse complement strand
GATTTATTCATATCTTTAGCCCTAGATTTGATAGGATACACATCCACCCCTATAAATACCTAATTAAATTCGACTTTTTGAGGCATGCAATCATATTTTTCAGTTTTTAGAGTTTGGAGACTTGGGAAACACGAAACCCTTTTATTTTCTTGTAAGTTCTTTATGTTTATGCAATTTAATATGTTTTCTTTTGGATTTCTATCTACGATGAGTGGCTAGAAACCCTAGCGGGTTCTAGGGGTTGATATTATTATGGATGCATGTTAGGATTAATTAATTAGGTTCATGATTCCTGTGTTTATTCTATAATTCTAGATTAATTCAAGGACCGAGAGGTGACGATTAATTTAGATGTCTAGCTATTGATAGAAGGACCGAGAGGTAAATATTGATAGTGGGATTAGGAATACATGATACGTTCTACACTATCCAAAAAGATGTACTAGACTGTAGGAATTAAATTGATTTGCTTATCAGATTGACTAATTTGGTGTACTTTGAGACCAAGCGGAGATAGTCACTAATTAGTAATCTAGGTTATATTTGCCAAACAAGGAAATATAACATTGTTGCAGTGTTCCACCTGTTAAATTAATTGATTCCTACATGTTATCCATAATAAGAATTCTTCCCTAGAATCTGTGTTCCTTTAAATTTGCTTTTAAAACTACTTTAATTTTCTGCATTGTTTTCTTTACTTTTATAAAACCAAAACCTATTTTCTATTCACTCAAACAATAGATTCTAGAACCATAATTAGTACATAGGATAATTTCCCCACACAATTCCCCTGGATTGATAACCTTAGGGTTTACAAATTTATTTGCCGCTGTTATTATAATTTATCTGTTAGAAATAACAGTGATCAAATTGGCGCCGTTGCCGGGGAATTGTTAGATTTTATCTTGTTACTAGTTCGTTCTAGGATTTGCTGGATTGAGTTTTATTTTTTCTGTACGTGTGCGTGTGTGAGTTTTTGAGTCAGTGTCTCACGTCGATCGACGCCACCTTGCGTCGATCGACGTCGATCACTTTGCTGCATCGATCGACAGACACCTTACGTCGATCGACGCCGACCACTTCCTTGCATCGATCGACGTGACATCCACGTCGATCGACGCTGAATTGATATTTACCCATTTTCTGTGCAGGTGCATGAACACGCGAGCCAAAGGAAAAATACTCGAGGCCTTTGTCCCTGAAATTGAAGCAACCTGCAGGAAAACCAAAAAGAAAGGAAAAGACAAACAACGAGAGATGGATGAGAATCCTGAAGCACCTCTGCAAAATATGACTCCCGTGGAGCAGAGGCAATTTGTGAATGAAGTACAACAGCTGAGAGCACAACTACAAGCAACCCAGGCTACTCAGGCAGAGCAAGCTGCAAGACTGGCAGAGTTGAACGATAGGCAAGTGGTGATCCCGCAAAGGTCCATCTTGGATCGATTTCTTCCACAGCAAGCAGAGGCCGGATTCAGAGTTGGCATTGATGCCAACAACTTCGAGTTGCGCACAGGCCTTATTCAGATGGTGCAGCAAAACCAGTTTGGGGGGAGAGCTGTAGAAGATCCATATACCCACCTCAACCAATTCATTGAGGTGTGTAACACTGTGAAGCAGAACGGAGTAACCCAAGATGTGATCAGGATGAGACTGTTCTCGTTCTCACTCAGAGACGAGGCACGATCTTGGTTTGCTGGACTAGATAAGAGTCAGATCGGGACATGGGAGGAGCTTCGAGCAGAGTTCCTTACCAACTACTTCCCACCGAGCCTGCTGCTGAAGAGGAAATCTGCCATTACTACTTTCAAGCAGATGTATGATGAGTCACTCTACGAGGCCTGGAAGAGATACAAAGAGCTTCTACGACTCTGTCCTGGACATGGCATCGATCTGGAGATGCAAGTGTGCCATTTCTATGAGGGTTTGAATCCTCACATGAAGGAGTTGGTTGATGCATCTGCTGGTGGTATACTGATGAAGAAGAGTGGTGCAGAGAGCATGAGGTTGCTGGCAGACATGGCGCTGAATAGCCATCAGTGGCCAACCGATAGACAGATTCCGGTCAAAGCTGTGGAAGCCAAGCCAGAATTCGACGTGGTTGCGGAGGTGAAAAAGCTCCGGGAAGAGATTGAAAAATTGAGCACAACACAAGCTACAGCTGTTCCGGTGGAGGCCGACTACATCAACCGGGGTGCAAGCAGTTCGTCTGGAACTGCCGGGACGGAGGTGAACTACATTGGCGGTGGTTATCACAATAACTACTGAGGCAATCAAGGGTATCATTACAACCATGGGCGATCTCACCCTGGTTTTTCTTATTCTAACCCTTCGGCTGCAGAACACCCTCCGCCTGGTTTTGATGTAGGTACTGGAGTAGAGATATTGGAAAGAAAGAAGTCTGTGCTGGAAGAGACGCTCGAGAAATTTATCAAGAGCTCAGACAATCGGTTTGGGAAAGTAGAAACCAAAGTGAAGGGGATGGCCGACCACATGCAGCTGATGACAAAACACCTTCAGATGATGGACATGCAATTGAGCCAGATTGCCACCACACTCGGCAACCAACACAAGCCTGGAAAGCTAATGAGCACAACGGAGGTGAACCCAAGGGTTCAAAAGGACTGCAATGCCATTACTCTGAGGTTTGGGACGAGCTACAAGGGTTCTGAGATGGCTGTGAATGATTCCGGAGGCGAAAAGAAGCAAAACTGCGCAGGACAGGGGTCCACGTCGATCGACGCACCATCCTCGTCGATCGATGCAGAAGATAAAGCCCCATCGATCGATGCCACCCTACGTCGATCGACGCCGAAGTCTGTTCCAGGCGCAAAGCTGATGCAGTCTGAAGATCAACCCCCTCCTTTGCCATTCCCACAGAGGTTCACGAAGCAGAAAGAGGACGAGAAGTTCTCCAGATTTGTGGAGAATTTGAAGAAGGTCAACATCAACATCCCGCTGATCGAAGCACTAAAGGAGATTCCGGGGTACATGAAGTACCTCCGAAAATTGATGAGTGGAAAGAAGCAGTTCGTGGAGAACGAGACGGTGAAGCCTGTTGCTTCAAAAGCAGGTGCCCATCAAGAGAAGCGATCCTGGATGCTTCTCTATCCCGATTGAGATTGATGCGGCTAAAAGTTCAATAAAAATTAAACTCTTAGCTACACAAGAATAAAATTTGTCAAATCTAGGTCCTTCTTCCCTTCGCCCGCTAGATTACCGGGATACTATAGCAAAGTCTAATAGCTAGGTAACAATATAGTCGTTGAGTGATTTCTATCAACTAGGCAATCAATTTAAACCTATGCTAACAACATATAACAAACAATGAATTAAACCAAAAAACAACATACAAACAATTCTCTCCACACCTTGGTAAACCAAGACAAGCAAATACTCAAATGAGGTAGATAGGATGTTGAAATAAACGTAGATTTAATCCAATTAGGTTAATCATTGATGTAAACAAGTTTTATTCCTATGAAGTTGAGCAACCGACTCTTATGTTCGCTAGTCACTTGCTACAGATAACTAGCGGTAGATGACTCTAGAAGTTGCAAACAGCTACGTTATTAACTCCGAGGCCACTCCCAACCGACCGTCAATTATCGCCCTATAATCCTAGCCCCGCACATGGATTAGAACTAGAACTATATGATTATGCACTTTTCACGATGATTCCGTCCGCGTATTGGCTGCAACGTTCACGTCAACTACCTACAGATTGGCTGTTACCTACATGTAATAGGCAAGAACAAGCTCAAGTGCAAATCAATCCTTCATTGGAAAGTAAACAAGCAATTATCACCTAATCTTCATGCATCCTTGTTCAAATCAACATCCAAAATGAATTAGAGCAACATACCTCTCAATTGTTACAATACAAAGTTGAAATCAAATACATTCATTACAATTGATAAGTAGAAAAGGAAATCTTCCCCAATTGGATTTGCTAGGTCTTGATCTACCACCTTGGATCTTCAATTCTCCTCCACAGATTGATGAATTAGCCCCTTGATACCTTGGGTAAGGTTTTGGAAGGGATGGAAATGGATACCGTAGAGCGAATTTAGGAGGTGGTTCTTTAAAATTATGAAAAAGTGTCAAAAGTTATGAATTCGTTCAAAATAACTGTTTTTTCCCCTTTTATAATGAGTTGGCAGAGCTTCGGATTGCTCGGGCCAAAGTTGGCTCGCCCGGGCAAGCTCAGAGTTGAAAATCTCCAAAACACGCTTTGGCTCGGCCGAGCCAAGGGTGGCTCGACTGAGCCACCTCTCTGAAGGGCTTGGCTCGACCGAGCCAAGTTTGGCTCGGCCGAGCGAGCTCTCTGAAATGCAGCTCGGCCAAGCCTGCACACCGCTCGGTCGATCCTGCTTCCTTTTGACTCCTAGCTCGGGCGATTTACATCCAAAACTCATCCAAAAGTGTTGTTTTATGCCCAAAACACATCCTACAATATTTCAAACACGAAAACACGAAAACAAGACAAAAGAACAACAAAAACATATGATATGAGGGTAAAATTGCCACAAACATGCACCCTCACACATCGAAAAATAGGTCATTTTACACACATATCATAATCCCCCAAACTTGAACCTTTGATTGTCCTCAATCAAAACAAAGTAAAGCAATCAATAAACCTCATCAAACAACCTCATAGCTCATCATAGTCATCTCGGCATGCTCTTATGAAACGAGATTATCACCTAACTTTGTGACACGGTTAATGCTAACGACTCAAACCACTCATCAACATTGGATAAAGAAATGAAAGCACTCCCTTACGTGTTTAGGGGTTGATGAATTCACTCATTCACAAGATATTGAGCACAATTTACATAGGCTTGAAACAATTCTCACCACTATACTTACAATGAGTTGGATTCTAAAATAAAAAAGGTCTTTGTTTTTGGTTATAACGTGGCTTACTAAAGGGTAGGTGGTTTTGGGCTAAAGTGACAAACTTCTCCATATCCCAAAACCCCCAAACTTATTCTCTTCAATCCACTTCTAACCTTGAGGCTTTTTCACAACATTTCTCTTCCTTTTTCTTTTCTTTCTTTTCTTTTTCTCACTTTCTTTTTCTAGCACCTTCATTTTCACGGTGCTTTTCTTTTTTTTCTTTCTTTATCTTTTTTTCCTTTTCTTTATTTTTCTAGCACCCAAAATTTTTGTTAGTGCACATTTTTCTAGGATTCATATCAATCCTACAATCATACTTTATTGCCTCAACAATCACAACTCAAACAATTCACAACTCAACTCTCATCTCCGTATTCACCCTCATACACTCATTCACCCAAAATTTGTCCTAATAATTTCAAAAGAAATATCACCATTAAGCTCAATCACGGGAATCAAGGGTATGAAGGGCAAAATTATGATATCAACCACCTTATACTCCCGGAGTGAAAGGTAGGACTAGGAATCGATGGCCTAAGATCATCTTTTAGTTACCAAACTCATGCCAAATAGATAGAGAACAAATTCAAGTTCTAGATTTTGTGCTCTCAAACTTGCCACTCACAATCAAAAAGAATATGACCATATCAAGGCTAAAAAACTCTCGGCTTTTGTCAAGTCCTAGGCATTAACCTCGCACAAAACTCGGCAATTCAAAAGTTCAATTAGATCATGCTTTAACAACTAGATTATGCCCTATCATTGGACAAAGTAAATCTCAAGCTTACTAAGTAAATCATGATTCAAATCTCCAATTCTCGTTTGGGTTCATCTCACACAACAAACATACAACAACCTAATTAACAATCTACATGCCATAAACAATTAAATTCAAAACTAAATGGTAGGAGAAACGATAGAAAGCGTTACCCATCGGTAGACACGATCACACCGCTCTCCAAGACCTTATTTGTACCTACTAGATCAACACAAACACCACCAAACACTTGAGCATAAAACAAACCAATAAAGTTCTCATATCCACCAAACTATCCACAAACCAAATATCAACAATGATTAGATCATATCCAATAGTTCCACCATTCAAACCAATCCACTAATCCAAACCGCAAACCATGCATAATAGGAAGTATTCAATCATGCCAACTCATTAATAATTCCATCCATCATCAAATATCAAACAATAGCAAGCATAAGCCACATTCACTTCCAAAACCTCTTTCCACCATCATTCCACTATCCAAAAATCTATAAAAATAAATCATTTTTCCACTAGCTCCACCAATCATACCATCAAAACCAATGTTCAACAAACTCAAACCCATGAAAATATCCATACATATCATCAAGATGAGCATAGTCCACAACATTCATCCAAGGTAGAATATCAATATTGGTACAACCAAATTGAATCAAATCCAATAAAGGGACAATATCCAACAACCTAAACTAATTGCAAGATAAAGGATAGGAGATGGTGAAGAATAAACCGAGGCACCGGCTACCGGCACATCCCCCCAAACTTAGTCAAGTGAGACTAAGTTTGCAAAAATGGTGGACGGTGCATCGTCACTCCTCTCGATCTTGTAGTTCCTCCTACAAACACAAAACCAAACAAACTAGACATTTATTCAAAATCAAAGCAACTAAAAGAAATTAAACAAAAGAAAGAAAATTGGTTGGGTTGCCTCCCAACAAGCGCTTCCTTAACGTCGGTAGCTAGACAACTTTACCACATCACCCATTATCAAAAATCGCGTGGGTTTTTAATACACCTTTCTCCCTTAATTTGCATTTACTTGGGAGCAATTTGTCCAAGGCAATTTTTCTTTCACCCCTATCATCTCTCCAAGGAGGATCGATCATCTTGTTGAACTCGAATTGCATGAATGAGTGCTCCTTCTTTGAAGTGATCCTTAAGACATTCTCCAAACTAATCCCCACTTCAAGAAATTCATTGATCCATTCATCCAATGCACTCACCATTCTCTCCTCAACCTTGCCTACTTCCCAAGTTGACATTTCCCGCTTCAACCTATCCTCATTCTCCTTGCTTATTGTCGGCTTTTCCTCTTCTATGAAATATTCCAATGCCAGTATTGTTGGAATCTCTTCAAGTGAAGGCTCCTCAATTCTTCCTCCTTCAATGTTCTTCATCGTCTCCTCGGTGCCTTCCTTCACGAGCTCTTCTTGATGAACACCCATTATCTCTTCACTATTGATTTCTTCGGTTTCCTCATTTTCTTTGCCATCTCCTAATGTTTCCTCGGGTGTCATCTCTATACTCGCACTCTCATCCTTCTCCATGTATTCAAAGATTTGAACCAGCTCCTTGATATCCTCATTTACCTCATCAACTTGAAGTATTGCTTCTCTTTCCGTTGCCGGTTCATCTTCTTTCTTCACCTCCATCTCTTGCTTTTCTTCATGCTCTTTTCTTAATCTTTTTAACAAATTAAGTTTTTCTTGCATGAGCTCTATTTGACTCCTCCATAAATCACTCTCTTGAGATTCCTTATCAACATCTACCGTTTGATAAACTCTTTCCTCTTCCGGCCATTGGTTATTACATTTAAACATTTCCTGATACACGTCTCGGATAGGCCTCCGCGGTCTTTGTCTTTGCATCATTAGGGCTCTCATCTCCTCCATTTGCCTTTGCACATTCTCAAGTCTTTCCTTGTCAACTCCTCTTTTATTCTCCATGTTAGACACCTACAAAAGTCCAACAAACTCAAAGTACCAACAAATACCAAAAACAAATAACAAATTATTCACACAAGCAAAAACACAAACACCAAGCCTACAAGCTTAACTCTTCCCCCAATATCGAGCAACCTACTAAATGAAGTCACTGGCAACGGCGCCAAAACTTGATGCGGCTAAAAGTTCAATAAAAATTTAACTCTTAGCTACACAAGAATAAAATTTGTCAAATCCAGGTCCTTCTTCCCTTCGCCCGCTAGATTACCGGGATACTATAGCAAAGTCTAATAGCTAGGTAACAATATAGTCGTTGAGTGATTTCTATCAACTAGGCAATCAATTTAAACCTATGCTAACAACATATAACAAACAATGAACTAAACCAACAAACAACATTGAAACAATTCTCTCCACACCTTGGTAAACCAAGACAAGCAAATACTCAAATGAGGTAGATAGGATGTTGAAATAAACGTAGATTTAATCCAATTAGGTTAATCATTGATGTGAACAAGTTTTAATTCCTATGAAGTTGAGCAACCGACTCTTATGTTCGCTAGTCACTTGCTACGGATAACTAGCAGTAGATGACTCTAGAAGTTGCAAACAGCTACGTTATTAACTCCGAGGCCACTCCCAACCGACCGTCAATTATTGCCCTATAATCCTAGCCCCGCACATGGATTAGAACTAGAACTATATGATTATGCACTTTTCACGATGATTCCGTCCGCGTATTGGCTGCAACGTTCACGTCAACTACCTATAGATTGGCTATTACCTACATCTAATAGGCAAGAACAAGCTCAAGTGCAAATCAATCCTTCATAGGAAAGTAAACAAGCAACTATCACCTAATCTTCATGCATCCTTGTTCAAATCAACATCCAAAATGAATTAGAGCAACATACCTCTCAATTGTAACAATACAAAGTTGAAATCAAATACATTCATTACAATTGATAAGTAGAAAATGAACAATTAGATTTGCTAGGTCTTGATCTACCACCTTGGATCTTCAATTCTCCTCCACGGATTGATGAATTAGCCCCTTGATACATTGGGTAACGTTTTGGAAGGGATGGAAATGGATACAGTAGAGAGAATTTAGGAGGTGGTTCTTTAAAATTATGAAAAAGTGTCAAAAGTTATGAATTTGTTCAAAATAACTGTTTTTTCCCCTTTTATAATGAGTTGGCAGAGCCTCGGATCGCCCGGGCAAGCTTAGAGCTGAAAATCTCCAAAATCACGCTTTGGCTCGACCGAGCCAAGGGTGGCTCGACCGAGCCACCTCTCTGAAGGGCTTTGCTCGACCGAGCCAAGTTTGGCTCGGCTGAGCCTGCACACTGCTCGGTCGATCCTGCTTCCTTTTGACTCCTAGCTCGGGCGATTTACATCCAAAACTCATCCAAAAGTGTTGTTTTATGCCCAAAACACATCCTACAACATTTCAAACACGAAAACACAAAAACAAGACAAAAGAACAACAAAAACATATGATATGAGGGTAAAATGGCCACAAACATGCACGCTCACACATTGAAAAATAGGTTATTTTACACACATATCAGGGGACACACATTCGAGAGAGTACTATGTGATATTGGGGCCAGTATCAACCTGATGCCGTACTCCATCTACAAGCGTCTCAACATCAGAGAGATGAGGCCCACGACGATCACCCTGCAGATGGTGGACCGGTCTGTATACCGCCCGAAAGGTATACTAGAGGATGTGCTCATTTGCGTGGGCCATCTCATTTTCCCTGCAGACTTTGTGGTGCACGAGATGAAGGAGGATGAGAACAAGCCCATGATCTTGGGGAGTCAGTTTCTCGACACTAGCACCGCTCTCATTGAATGTCGAGGCGGCGAGATCACACTCCGAGCAAACGACGAGAGAATCACCTTTGTGATCGACAAGAGCAAGAAGAAAGCGGAGTGCAATCGAATCTCCACTACTGACGAAGGGGATGAATCTGAAGAGGAAGAAGCACTTGCCATTGAGTGGGAGCGAGGAAATGAAAGGGTGAATCTGTATACTACGCCGCCTTTTTCTGAGCTCACCACCATTATCAAGGATCGGAAGGTTTACATGGTGGATGCCAAAGGCCGGCGAGTCTGGACCCGACCTCCTTGGCGGTGATTTGAGGTATCGTCGAGCTGCGACGTTAAATCAAGCACTTGTTGGGAGGTAACCCAACCTTTTCCGTAACTTCTTTTCAATTTTTGTTTTTTTATTATTATTTCGAATTTCTTTTATTTTGCATTAACAGTTGTTTTGCAGTATTAAAAAAAAATTGAGATCGGCTCGACGTCGATCGACGCAGCCTGGCGTCCATCGACGCCGAGCAGCCCGGCGTGATAAACTTTGATCCATGAAAGGATTGGCAAGAAGGCTTCACGTCGATCGATGCAAAGTGCCAGCTGCAACAATTCACGCCGAGCAATATCCGAAGTCTCCAGGGGATAAAAAGTGGATGTCTGAGATCCACTACCAGGTATCGTTCCCTCCTTTGTCTGATTTCAAACTTATTCCACTCTTTGAGGTTGAAATAAGTTTGGGGGGATGTGGACAAGAGATGGAACGTTCTATCCTTTATTTATTTTGCTTTCCGCTTTAATTTTTTTTTAAAGTTTTTATTCTATTTTGTGGGAAAATTTTTGAGTTTTGATATAACCCGAATGAGACTGTGAGATTAGAATCGGTTGAGGGTTGAGTTTGAATTGATTGTGATTGTGGTTAGATGCCTATGAATGTAGAATACCGCATGATAGGATTGATTTGACACTTATCCTTGCTTGCTGATTGAGCTGATCTGAAATTGACGGAGGAAGAAAAATTTTGAACCCTTGTGTGAGAATTTTGAGCCTTTGATTCGTTTGATGT
>JAPKLW010011906.1:0-10522 GCA_026898455.1 Plectranthus barbatus | reverse complement strand
TCTTGATAGTCTATGTCAAGAAACTGATCAAATGAAACGCAACAAATTGCAGGTTGCGGTGGACAAGTATGAGTCCTTCCAGATGCTGCCTGGAGAAACCATCAAGGAGATGGAGGCGAGATTCAACGCCATCGTCAGCGAGCTAAAGTCCCTGGACAGGACGTACTCAAATGAAGATCTTAATGCCAAGATCCTGTCCAAGATGCCCAAGGAGGACTGGTTCGTGAAGACCACAGCTCTGAAGGAGAAGGACCTGTCCAAGATGACTCCCAAGGAGTTATTTGCTCAGTTGCAGGCACACGAGTGGGATATCCAGATGGTGAACAAGAATGAGGCCATCAGGAACATGGGATCCCCCAGCATTAAAGCTCAAGACGAAGCTTACTTCGTCAAGAAGGACTTCAAATGGAAGCACAAGAAGCCCCTCCATGCTGACAGACCTGCTGCCCAGCACAACCAGCAGAAAGAGATCCCAGCCACATCGGAATCTAACTCAAAAGACAGCGAGGGCTCTATCGCTGACCTTGAGCAACAGATGAAATGACTGGCTGTCCTTCTGGAGAAAGCCAAGTCGAAGCAGGGAGTATCTCTGAGCTCAACTGACGGAAAATTCGTCAAGAGAGCTCCCCGTGCTTGCTACCAGTGCCAATCCCCTGATCATTTAAAGTTTGAATGTCCACAGGTGGACAAAAATGAGCGGGAAAGGCTAAAGAAGCTCTTTGAAGAGCGCGCCTCCAAGGCCGTTGCCAAGGCTATGCTGACCAGGACTGAAGTACCTGACATACCCGACCATGATGATGGGGAGTATGAGTCAGACGAAGAGTCAGAAGAGGAAGCTCTACTGGCACTTATGGCAGCCTTCGGAGAAGAGTCAGCTGAAGGAAGTGCTGACAGTGAAGAGGCACTTGCAGCTGGTGATCAGGTACAATCATCAGCTTCCCCAATGCATATCATGCCTTCTATCAGTTTAGACGATTCTGAGTCGCGTTGCTCCGACTCAGAAGCTGTCACGATAGACATTCTTCAAAAAGAATTTTTAAAATTTTATGAAATAAAGAATGTCTTGGCTGGCGAAAATGCTTCGCTGAAAGATAAAATTTCTATTTTGACCAAGGAGATTGAAAAATCGAGGTCAGTCAGTGAAGAGCTAGCCACTTTGAAAAGGACTCACTTTGAGTTGCTCCAAAATTTCCAAATTACAAAAACTGAGCGAGATAATTTTCACAATCTCGTTCTGGAGCAAGAAAATAGAATAAATTTTCTAAATAAAGGCTCAAAAGACTTGGAAGCAGCTCTAAGTCATTGGAGAAAGCCTTCTGATAAGTCCGGGTTGGGATTTACAAAAGACTTGAGCATAAATCAACCCGAACAAATCAGTACTCAAAAGGGTAAGGGCAAACTGGTAAATGCATCAGCACCAGCTGGTAATACCAGTCAGTCCCGAATGGCTGATCAGCACAGGAATAATAAGACCAGATACATAGGTGAGTCATCACGACAAAATCCTCAACTGGCAAGATCCTCTGCTGACAGGACGCCAGCATACCCGAAGACGCAGACTAAGCCGAAATATTCTAAGGCAAGGAAGTCAGCGTCAGCTGCCAGTGGAATCCGACAGCCAGCACCAGCTGTCCAGAGATTCCATGCCCAACCTTACAAGTATGCCAGTTGCCAGCATGCTTACAAGGGATCCAAATCTCAGCGGAATACTGAGAGAAGGATATTTCCCGATAGGAGGAACACCTATCGGAGGCCTGAGCCCAATCAAAACCTTTTCTCCAGGGCTGGGAAGGCTAATCATCGTGGTCCACAATTCCAGAGACCACCAAGGCAACACAAGCGGTCGGAAAGTAATTTCCGACACCCTCGGAGGAAGAATACTTCCCGAGGAACCGCACACACAGCCACACCTTCCAAAAACAAATCCATGCATTATTTTAAAAGGAAGGGAAAAGCCACAAGTGATGTCAGCAAGGGTAACACCGAGCTGAAGATTACTCAAGTCTGGATTCCAAAAGGAATGATCCAGAGATCTAACCCTGCAGGACCCGCTGATGATCGGGGACCTAAATAATTTCATTTTCTTGCAGGAACAGGATCATGCAACACAGCTTCAGAGATCGAGCGAGTGGATCATAGATAGTGGTTGCTCGGCTCACATGACTGGTGAGGAGTTCCTATTTTCTGAGCTCACCAAGGTCAGAGGACCTCCAGTTATTTTCGGTGATAACTCAAAGGGCAGAGTTATCAGCAAGGGCTGCATCGAGAAGGATGATGTCAGAATTATGAATGTATCCCTTGTCACCAATCTGAAGCACAACCTCCTGAGCATCAGTCAGCTGTGCGACAATGGTTATACCATTGTGTTTGACAAATCAGGGTGCCAGATCAAGAATGAAGAGTCTGGCGAGACCAAGCTGAAAGGTGTCAGGAAAGGAGGTCTCTATGTTGTTGACTGGCAAAGCGGGAAGACTGATACATGCTTTGTAGCCACCAGTTCCATGGAAACTAACTGGCTGTGGCACAAAAGGTTAAGTCATCTAAATTTCAAAACTATTAATTATCTAACCAAGCATGATCTTGTAGATGGTCTTCCCAAGGGCGGGTTCAAGAAGGAAGGAATTTGCAAAGCTTGTCAGCAAGGCAAACAAACTAGGAAGTCCTTCAAGAACCAGTCGCCAGTCTGCCCCAGTACCAGTCAGGTACTCGAGTTGTTACACATGGACCTGTTTGGACCAGTAACACCGCAAACCATTGGAGGAAGACGATATTCGCTGGTGGTAGTCGATGACTACTCGCGCTATACCTGGGTAAAGCTTCTCAGAACCAAGGATGAAGTGAAGATCATTCTTCCAGAGTTGATCATCCAAGCTCAGAAACAGAGAGAAGCTGTGGTAAAGCGAATTCGTTCGGACAATGGGACTGAATTCTGCAACAGTCTGCTGATGGATTTTTGCGCGGAGGCCGGGATCAAGCATGAGAGATCTACTCCAAGGCAACCGCAGCAAAATGGACTGGCAGAACGTAGGAACAGGACGCTGAAAGAAGCGGTCCGGTCCATGCTGGCTGAGTCCGGCTTGGGACAGAGTTTCTGGGGAGAAGCGTTGGTGACTGCCTGCTACACTCAGAATAGAAGCGGGATCAACGACATACTCCAGAAAACTCCCTACGAAGTGTATTTTGGTCGTAAGCCTTCTATAGCTCATCTTCGTGCATTCGGTTCACCATGTTATATCCATAATAATGGGAAGTCGAAGTTAAATGCTTTCTCGCCTAAGGCTGATGAGGGTGTGTTTGTCGGATATGGACATCCCTCTCACAAGGGCTATAGAGTATTTAACAAGACTACCCAGCTTGTGGAAATAACATGCAATGTTGTTTTTGATGAAGCTACTTTAATGCGCAGGACCTTACGCCAACTGGCTGAAGATGTTCCTGAGGTCGAGGATGTCAGCGACCAGTTGGGCAGGAATTCTTCCGATGCTCAACCAACTGGTTCGACTAGACCTATGACTGGATCATCTTCACAACCAGTTCCCTCAGGTGCCCATCAGCAACCTGAGAAGGTCGGTGATGCAAATGACCTTGCTGAGACCTTACACTCAATCTCCCTGAGTGGATCTAGCAAAAATCAAGGGGGAATTCCGACTGGAATCTTTGAGCCAGAAGACAACGATGAACCAGCTGGAATGGAGGTACCAGCTGATGCTGACAACGTTGGTGAAGGTTCAGGGAATCTGTCAGACAGAGGAGCTGATGAAGAAGTTCCAACTGGTGAAAATCAACAACCAGTTGAAGTTCCAGTTCCGACTGGTGATGTTCAACCGCCAGTTATTCTTCCAGCTCCGACTGGTGGAAATGTGGAAGCACCAGTCGCCAGGACAGATGAACCTATTTCACAGCCGGCACCAGCAGTCGCTGGTCCTCCCAAATGGCTGAGGGATCACCCATCCGATGCTATTCTCGGTGATCCGGAAGGTTCTGTCCAGACTCGACACGGCAGTGCGCTCCTGAGTTGTTTTATCTCTCAAATGGAACCTACTTCCATAGGAGTGGCGCTCGAATCTGCTGATTGGATCAATGCCATGCAAGAAGAGCTTGCTGAATTCACTCGCAATAACGTTTGGGACTTGGTGGATAGACCATCACACCAGTCAGTGATTGGCACCAAGTGGGTTTTCAAGAACAAGCGAGATGAGAATGGCATCGTGGTCAGAAACAAAGCTCGATTAGTCGCCAAAGGTTACAGGCAGTGTGAAGGGATCGATTTCGATGAGACCTTCGCACCAGTTGCAAGAATGGAGGCGATACGGCTGTTCCTTGCTTATGCAGCGTATCACGGCTTCACGGTGTTCCAGATGGACGTGAAGAGCGCCTTCTTGAATGGCGAGCTAAAGGAGGAGGTTTATGTCGAGCAACCTCCAGGCTTTGAAGTTGGCACCAAAGTGTACAAGCTGAGAAAGGCCCTGTATGGATTGAAACAGGCGCCCAGGGCTTGGTACGAAACGCTGTCACAATTCCTCACCAGCAATGGATTTCGGAAAGGGAAGATTGATAGGACTCTCTTTCTTCTCAAGGATGGTGGTGACATGCTAATGGTGCAGATCTATGTAGATGACATCATATTCGGTTCAAGGAATATAACTCTCTGCGAGAAGTTTTCTCAACTGATGCAGACATCATTTCAGATGAGTATGATGGTCAAGTTGACATACTTCCTAGGACTCCAGGTCCAGCAGTCAGCTGATGGAATTTTTATCAGCCAGCGGAAGTATACCAAGGAGTTAATTCAGAAGTATCAGCCAGCGGAAGTATACCTATGAGCACCAGTTGTCAAATATTTCTTGATGAGCAAGGTGAATCAGTTGATCCTACCATCTACCGAGGAATCATTGGATCACTTCTCTATCTCACAGCCAGCAGACCCGACATTTCGTACTCAGTCGGAGTGTGTGCCAGGTTTCAAGCCAATCCGAAAAGGTCACACATGGAAGCTGCAAAGAGGATAGTGAAATATCTGAAGGGAACTGAATCTCTTGGAATATGGTATCCCAGAAATGATGAGCTTACACTCATTGGATATTCAGATTCAGACTTTGCTGGATGCCGTATAGATCGAAAGAGTACCAGTGGTACGTGTCAGTTTCTAGGACACAAGCTAATCAGCTGGTTTAGCAAGAAGCAGCACTCAGTTGCTACTTCTACCACTGAGGCTGAGTATGTTGCCGCTGCCAGTTGCTGTGCTCAAATTATTTGGATCAAGCAACAACTGGAGGATTATGAAGTGGACACTGGCTGTGTTCCCATCTATTGCGACAACAACAGCGCTATGTGCATCATGAAGAATCCGGTTCATCATTCCAGAACCAAGCACATTGATATTCGACATCACTTCATACGTGATCATGTCGAAAAGAAGGATGTCAGCGTGGACTACATCAGAACTGAAGATCAACTGGCTGACATCTTCACCAAACCTCTGCCAGAAGCAAGATTCAAGGAGTTGTGCATCAAACTCGGTCTTTTAGAGATTGATGCGAGCCCACATGATGAGGAAGAATGAGTCCCAGCTCTCATTCTGTTCTTGATCTTCTGGAGGACGCTGATTACGACTAAGTCCAAGCTCTTAGTTATTTTTATTTAAGTGGTATCTCTATCTCACAAGTGGTACCTACTGGTGGATCTTATCCCTTAATTGTCTAAGGAAATGAGTCCCAGCTCTCATTCCGAAGTTATCAGCACAAACCATCAGTTGA
Organism: Plectranthus barbatus; assembly: GCA_026898455.1. Classification (NCBI taxonomy): domain Eukaryota; kingdom Viridiplantae; phylum Streptophyta; class Magnoliopsida; order Lamiales; family Lamiaceae; genus Plectranthus; species Plectranthus barbatus. The sequence continues at coordinate 4,766 of JAPKLW010011906.1, read as the reverse complement.
AGCGAAATTGGGTCCCAGCTCCCAATTTCAAGCGATGATGAGGAGTGGATTTCTTGAAGAGAAGATTATGCGGATTGAATTGAGTCCAAACTCTCAATTCTTTCAATCTCTCTAGTTGTCAGCAGACAACTGGCGAAATTCCTACGACTGATGAAATTGAGTCCCAGCTCTCAATTTATCCAAGTACTCGGGAGCCAGTCGTAAGTATCAGTTGCCAACTGATAAAGAGGCCAACCAGTTAGGGGGAAGTATACGACTGGCATATGCTACTGATGACCAGTCATGCCAGCTGTCGCAGAAAAGGCGGGATTGTTCAAATCCGACTAGCGTGTACATCCCTCAGAATTTAATGCGGCATTTAATGCCACATTTAATGTGCACAGTGTCTGCGCAGTCCGACGCTTGGATGCCACCAATCGCTGCGTGCCACGTCAGCTCCACGTCGTAGCCCACGTCAGCACGACCGCGCACGTCGCACAGGGAACCGGGCCTGCTGATGACCGTCGATCCTCGCTTGCTGAGCGTTGATTCTGGACGTCTGATCCTGCATGGTCCTTTGTATAAATACCCGATCACTTCCTTCGGGTTAACCTTTATGTTTCCCTACTTTCAGAATCCTAATATCCTTCGAAATTCTCTCATTTTTCTTTGAAATTTTCTGAACTTTGAATATTTCTGAAGTCATGGCATCATCTTCTCGACCTACAGCTGATAACCCTCCATCTACATCTACATCATCCTCGTCTGGTTCACCAGACCTACCCCTCGCTGAAGCCCATATGCCAACATATACTGGCATAGTGAAGATCGAAGATGTCGATTACACATATCCGTTCGCCCGACTGGTTCAGTTGAACAGGCCGGCGACCAGACAACAACTCTCAAACGCGCAGATTAGGGCTGCTCAGGTCCAGAAAGAGAAAATATTGAATGCAAAATTGGCCCTGAAAAATTTCGGGGAGGAGCTGATGGAGATGATTGACCGAGAAGAGCTCCGACAGTACCTGACGGCGACACCCCAAACTTTTCATCCACACATGGTAGCCGAGTTCTATGCTCGGGCCGTGATTGCTGACGACAGGAAGTCGTTCACTACTTCGGTGTTCGGCCACCTGATCACCGTCACCGCCGAATACCTCGCCAATCTCTTCGGACTGAGGAATGAAGGAGAGGAAGTGGCCACGTATCATCAGGATGATACGGTGGAATTTCGGAGGAGGTGGGCGCAGTGGAAGAAGCCAGAAGTCACTGCCTTCCGGACTGGCATGAAGAAGTCCGAGATGGAGGAGTACTGGCAGATGGTGTGCGACATTGTAGTTCGCATGCTACAATGTGAAGTCGGCTCGTACGCCGAGTTGAGCCTGCGGAAGTTCTCCGTGATGTGTGCCCTGGTGGATGGAGTTCAGGGCAATTGGGCTGAATTTTTCTTTGGCCGGTTGCTGGAGAATGTGGCGCGGAACTCCATCGTGCCAACGGAAGGGAGGTTTGCCCACGCCGTATCCTTCGGGCTGAGGATCAGCCACATCCTGGAGATGGAACTGGGTGATGGCGTGGATTAGGGGGAACAGCTGGTTGGTTCAGACTTCATACCAGCCACGAAGGTAAAGCTACCCCGCCCAGATTACAAGAAGCCACGAAGGCTGAAAGGGAAGTCAGCAGTGGACCCTGCTGAGGTCGTTTCTGAGGAGGACTCAGAAGACCAAGGAGAGCAAGTGCCAGCTGTGGCTCTCCCACTGACTGAGGAGGCAAGGGCAGAGCTGAAGAGGAAGCTGGAGACGGAGTCTCTTTTCGAAACCATGGAAGGCGCGGTGGCTGAGGCGACTGGTATCCACCCAAGGGACGTACAACTGGTACCAGTCACCAAGAAGCCTACCCACAAGAAGCTTAAGACTCATCAGCACCAGCAGCCACCGTCAGCTGTTGCATACGACCCTGAGTCTGGGAAGATCTCCATTCCAGTCAAGAAGTCCGTCTTGGGGCTGACTGAGGAAGAGACGCTGGAGAGGATGATTCGCAAGAGGAAGCGAATCCAAACCAGAGCTCAAAAGCTGGTGGAGCAGGCGAAGAAGGAGCAGCAAGCCTCCATAGTCAGGAAGAAGCAGGCCCAGGCAAGGCTGAAGGCCTTGGCCGACCAGCGTAAACTAGAGGCTGAGCTGGCAGCCCGCGATGAAGCCTATGCAAAGGTGCAGGCTGAGCATGAGGCCAGGCGTCAGGCGCAACTGGCGGAGCAGGTGCACCAGGTGGCCAAAGGCAAGTGGGAAGTTGGCCCAACCACAAGTGCAAGGCCACCAGCACCAGCTCCAGGCGAGATCTTATCTGAAGAAACCTTTGAACGCCTGCTGGTGATGGGTGCTGACGAAGACATTATGTCTATCGTAGACCAGTACCAGGAGGAAGAGGAAGCTACTGATGTCCCTCCACCCGTGCAAGGGGGTGGTGGAGGTGACGACGTCCCACTGGCTGCGCAAGGGGAAGCCAGTGGAGGAGGTGAAGAAGACCCACTGGCCGCGCAAGGGGGTGCCAGTGGAGGAGAAGAAAAGCGGGCGACCACCCCGGTAAAACTGGCGAGCTTCTCGGATGACAGTTCTGAATCCGAGGATGCAGAGGAACCAAGGGCTGAGGAGCCAGAGCAGGAGCCAGCTGAGGAGGTAGTTCATTACTCCATGGTGCAGAGGATGGAGCCAAGGGATTTGTTCCCAGACATTGATGACAAGGCTCGTCGTCCTGCCAGTCGCCCCCGATCTACAGATGCCTCGACATCAACTTCCGGGCGGCCAGCAGCATCCTCTTCATCACCAGCTAGGCGCGCACGAACTGAAAGGCGCCCTTATATGCTCTGCATCCAAGAGCATCAACTGGTTGATGAGGATGCCTTCCAGGCTCAAGTGACAGGGGTGCACCGGTGGGAGCAGCGCGGGGAGATGACTTTTTATAATTCAAGAGTGCCAGAGCCATCTGCATTCAACATAATCCCCTTCAGCGGCCTCCCCCACCAGTCGGTATATGCCTCCAGAATCTCTGACTGGTGCCTGCCCCTGCAGCCAGTGGAATACTACAATTCCACCCTCTACGAGTATGCAGAGAACATCACGGCGGAAGTAGAAAATGCCGTCAATGACGAGATGATAGCCAGCTACCGAAGGCTCTGGAGGGTGGATCCGGACCTATGTCTGGAGCTCCGAAGGTGGAGAATCTTTGACAGATGCCAGCGCCTGCTGACAGTGGAGAAGCGGGCGGTTCTCTATGCCAGGCTGGGTCTTGGCTACTGGAGAGCGGAGGAGGAGTGGGCTCATGCTTTCATGGGCACTGATCCTGATTGCCCCCAGCAGCTGTCTACAAGGAGAATCAAGCGTCGATTGCTGAAGATTGCTGAGTATAGGCAGCTGACTGGAAGCTCCGGCCTCCCGCCACTGAAAAAGGTCAAGTTACCTTTTCTCCAGTTCCGAGTCACCAGTCGGGGGTACCAGCTGACGTACGCGCTCCGACGCCTCAAAGTGCTGGTTACCCTCCCGAGGATCCCTCCCTACCATGCTATCCTGTTCGACATGGCTGCCTGCGCTTTGCTGGTAGACCACATTGTGGAGGAGGATCCCTCTCGTGGTTTGTGGCTGACCCTTGCCGTCGCTCCTGTTCCTATTGTCTCGGGCGATCTCGTCCCTGATTCTATGGACTGGCAAGTGGTGGAATTCTCTGAACAAGTCCAGCCAGCTCCAGCCGCAGTGCCAGTGGTGGAATCAGCTGAGGAGCCAGCTGAAGAAGTACAAGTTGAGGAGTCAGCAGCAGCTGATGTACCAGCAGAGCAACCAGCTGCAGCTGCAGTGCCAGCGGAGGAGCCAGCCCCGATGGAGATACCAGCTGCATCTGAACCAGCAGCGGCTCCTTCCGCAACTGATGCACCCTCCTCTTCCATTGAAGTCTCCGCAATGCCTATCTCCGAGATCCATCCCCCTGCGCAGCTTCTTGCAATCATTGATGCCAGGATGGACCAGCGCTTTGCCAGCTTCCGAACCGAGATGACTCAACAGATGGAGTCAGTCACCGCTGGAGTGTCCTCCTTTTTGGCGCGGATCCAAGAGGGGGAAAGTGCGCGAGCACGGGCTGAGGCTGAGAGAGCTCGCCTTGCTGAAGAGGAGAGGAGGATAGCTGCTGAGGAAAGGGAGAAGAGCAGACAAGATATGGCAGTTCTCACTGAGATCCTGAGGTCGCTCACCAGCAGAACTCAATCACCAGGATCATCTTCTCAGCCATAGTCTAGCTTCTTCATTTTTGTTGTAAGTAAATGCTTATCAGCTAGATTAGTCAGTTATCCTTCCTGTACATGTAATGCTACATCTTAAATGGATTGATTACTGGCAAGTTGATGACAATTCCTCATTGTCCAACAAATTGTCTAAGTATTTACTTACCAGCTGAATTTACACTTCCAGTGTAATCAGCACCAGCACTCGTATCACACACTTTAAATCTTTTTGCTCTAATCTCAATTTTCATATTTTAAACGAGCAATATCTCTCCTGGTTTGAGGGGGAAGATTTTTAGTTAGAGCTGATGTGAGGAAGTTGTTTCATGGGTTTAGATCTGATAGGCTTATTTGTAAAACCCTGAAATTTTCTGTAACTTTCCTCATCAGCTGAGTGCTCGCTGGTTAGGCTTTGATCGCACCAAAAAGGGGGAAATTGTTGGGAAAATTGGCTAAGTTTCCTTTCCCCAGTAGCTACTTGCTTAGATTCTAGTTTTGGTGTTTTGGTGGATCAAATCCTAAGTCT
>JAPKLW010011905.1:0-10523 GCA_026898455.1 Plectranthus barbatus | reverse complement strand
TATTTTGAGAACATATGATCTAGTACTTAAGGTTTTTTCGTTGCTTCATTCCCCTGGATCGATAACCTTAGGGTTTACAAATTTATTTGCCACTATTTCTATAATTAATCTGTAGAAATTACAGTGATCAAATTGGCGCCGTTGCCGGGGAGTGAACAGAATTAATCTTACTATTAAGTCTGTGATTGAAATATTGCTTTAGGCTGTAAATTTTTTGTGTTTCCTGTAATTTCTTCAAGTTTTCGTACCCGCCGTCGACCGACGAGGACGCAGCGTCGATCGACGAAGTGGATTCTTTCCGTCGATCGACGCTAGGTCCAAGCGATCGACGTCGCTTCTGTTTTTCCAAATTTCCGTTGTTTATTTCAGTTTGTTTCGTTTTATTTCCAGTTTTACCTCACTACCTCCTTTGCTGTACAGGTAGTGCATGAGTACAAGAGCCAGAGGAAAGGACCCGATTTATTACTATCCGGACATTGAAGCTACTTGCAGAAAGATCCGAAGGAACAAGCGTGCTCAGGAAAGCTCAAGTAATCACACAATGGACGATAACGTACCACCGCCTCCACCAATGTTAACTGCCGAGGAACAGGCTGTGCTTCTCGAAGACATCCAAGCCATGAGAGCACAAATCCAACAACTCATTCTGGAAAGGGACAACCTCGACAATGGAGAGGATGGCAACCAGGATCCTCCGGAAGAGTCTGACAATGAGGAAGAAGAGGAAGCCATGCAGAACCGGTACAAACCTCGGTTCAGGGAGACGGACTTCAGAACTGGCATCAATGCCAACAACTTTGAACTGAAGCCCGGATTGGTGCAGATGGTCCAGCAAAATCAATTCGGAGGAAGACCTACTGAGGATCCTTATGCCCATCTAGATAAGTTCTTGATGCTCTGCAACACTGTCAAAATCGGGGGAGTCAGCAAGAGTGCCATCCGAATGCGTCTGTTCGCATTCTCTCTGAGGGATAAGGCACAGTCATGGTTCACCGCACTGGACAAAGGAAGCATAGGCACGTGGACCGAATTGAGGAATGAATTCCTGGAAAACTTCTTCCCTCCGAATGTCATCAGGCAGAGAAGGAAAGAAATCATCAGATTCGCTCAAAGGCCTGATGAAAGCTTCAGTGAGACGTGGGATCGATTCAAAGAGCTGTTGAGATCATGCCCCGGACATGGTTTCCCGCCAGGAGAACAGGCAGAATCTTTTTACGAAGGACTCAATGAGAAGACCGTCAAGTTGGTGGACACCACACTGGGAGACACCATCATGACGAAAAGCGGAAAGAAGGCCATGGAATTCTTCCAAAAGATGGCCAACAACACTCAACGGTGGTCCTCAAACCGAACTCGGCCTGTGATGGCGGTCGAGAAGGAGAAAGTGGTGGAGAAAGTTGCCGAACAACCTGATTTGGCAGCCGAGCTGAAAAAGTTAAGGGAAGATTTCGCTGCACTGAAGCAGGAGAAAACAGTTGCTGCAGTAGAGCCAGTGCAAGCTCCGTCTGAGGGGGATTGTTCCGCTGTAAATTTCATTCAAAGGGGCGGTTATCAAGACAACTACCGTGGAGGATATCAGCAGCACAACCAGCCCTACACTTTCAATCACGCGAGGAACCATCCTGGATTTTCCTACGCGAACCCCCAAGCAGCTGAGCAACCACCACCTGGGTTTGCAGTGCAAGATGGAGAAGTGGTGGAGAAGAAGAAGCCAAATCTCGAGGAGATTTTGGCCAAGTTCATGGAAGGCTCTACTGATACTGTAGCCAAGTTGAAGCAAGAGATAGCTGGAGTAAAGACCAAGGTGGACCAAGTCGAGAAACACATACAGATCATACAGACTCAGGTCGGTCAGATCGCCAAAGCTCTCGAAGCCCAGCACAAACCCGGGCAATTTCCTAGCAATACTCAAGCTAACCCCAAAGTTCAGAGTCAGATAAACCAAGTGAATGCTATCACTCTAAGAGGGGGAAAATCGTATGAAGGGCCTGAACAATCAGAAAAAGGTGCCCGAGATGAAGAAGAAGCCGAAGAAAAGGCAGAAATCGCCCCAGGCGAAGCTCCATTTACCGACGGAGCATCATCGTCGATCGACGGAGCCCCAAAAGACGCATCGAATGAGGCTGAAGCTCGTCGATCGATGCCAGTCGAGCCACCAATGTATAAGCCTCCCTTGCCGTATCCACAGCGGTTTGCCAAAGCGAAGATGAACAAGAAATTTGCACGCTTTCTTGAGAACATGAAGAAAGTAAACATTAACATTCCGTTGATAGAGGCACTACGAGAGATACCGGGGTATATGAAATTTTTAAAGGATATGGTCTCTCAGAAAAGACCCTTCGTAGAGCATGAGAGGGTCAACTTGTTCGAGGAATGCAGCGCGATTATCCAAAAGAAGATGCCGCTGAAGAGAGAAGACCCGGGATTCTTCACGATCCCCTGTGTCATTGGAGGAGAGACCTTCGGGAAGGTCCTTTGCGATTCTGGTGCATCTATAAACTTAATGCCGCTGTCAATCTTCAAGCGGTTGAAGATCGAAAGCATCAAGCCCACAACAATCTCGCTCCAGATGGCCGATAGATCAGTTACTTATCTGAAAGGCATCGTGGAAGACGTGTTGGTGAAGGTAAAAGATTTTATTATTCCAGCCGACTTTGTGGTGCTTGATATGGAGGAGGATAGAAACATTCCTCTTATCCTTGGAAGACCATTCTTGAAGACCGGAGGGGCATTGATTGACATTCGAGACGGCAAGCTGACATTCCGAGTCAATGACGAGTCGGTCACCTTCCCCATCTACAAAGAAGTGCAGAAGCGCAATAAAGGGAGCTATCAGGAAGAATGCCACATGATCAATCGATTAAATCTGGTGATTTCCTCTCCTTTTTCTTCTAGTGCAACTGATTCGGATTTTCCGGAGAACTGCTTACTGCACTCTTTGCTTTTGTCTTCAGATTTGGATAAGATGGGCGATGAGCTTGTGGATCGGGCAATGAAGCTGGAGGTATCCGAGGGAATAACACATGAGAAAGAAAGCAGATGGAAGCGGTTGCCAAGCCGACGCAGCCAGAAAAAGAAAAGAAAGCGTGGAAAAACACCCACGTCGATCGACAGAGGAGCCTCGTCGATCGACGCAACCTTTAGATCCTCGTCGATCGACTCTACTGTCACATCGATCGACGCACGATGGAAGACAGAGATGGAGTTTTCATCAGCGCGACGTAGAAAAGGGATTGCGGCAGTTTCACCCATGTTAACCGACGCAAATCGGGGAAAACTGCAATATAACTCTGATCCGCTAGTTCTGAAACTCAAGATGCTTCCGGCACACCTCAGGTATGGGAAGTTGGACAAATTACTACGAGTTCTAAGGAAGTACAAGTCCGCCATTGGGGGGACATTGAAAGGCACCAAGAAACGGGGGATGCAAGTTATCAAGAACAAAGTAGGAAAGGAGGTCGTGAAAGGACCTGCCTGGACCCGACCTCCCTGATGGTGATTGAAGACTTCGGGGGATAAAAAAGTTGATGTCTGAGATCAACTACTAGGTATCGTTCCCTCTCTTGTCTGATTTTCAAACTTATTCCACTCTTCGAGTTGGAAATAAGTTTGGGGGGATGTGGACAAGAGATGGAACGTCCTATCTTTTATTTATTCTGCTTTTTGTCTTTAAATTTTCGCACCTTTCTATTTATGCTTTCCTTCTTTAAATTTTTCGTATTTTTATGCTATTTTGTGGGGAAAATTTTTGAGTTTTGAGATAACCTGAACAAGATTGTGAGATTATAATTGATTGAGGGTTGAGTATTGAATTGATTGAGATTGTGGTTAGATGCCTATGAATGTAGAATACCGCATGATATGACTGATTTGACACTTATACTTGCTTGCGGATTGAGCTGATTTGAAATTGACTGTGGAAGAAAATTTTTGAATCCTTGTGTGAGAAATTTGAGCCTTTATTTCGTTTGATTTGAGATTCACATGTGTGTTTTGATTTCTCTAGAACTTGCCTATTTTCTGTGTTGAGACTGCATAGTGTGCACAAGTTGAGAAAATGATCTTAGGCCTTCTTTGTTAACCCAATATCCTAAACACTGTCCCTTCACAATAAATTTTTCCCTAGTTAGCCACTTTGAGCCTGTACAATTTTTCTTTCCTTGTCTATGAGATTAAGAAAAGTATTGTCTCACTCATGTCTTGAGTTGTGGTATGTATGGGGTTGATTGGTGAATTCGTGATAAGAAATGATAAATTAGTGGTGAAAAGATGTGTGAAAAAGAAGCTCAAAGAAATAATTAGAATTCTCATAAGCTCTCTGAAAAGAAAAGAAAAATTATGTAAAGAGCATAAGAGATTCAAAATGAGCTAGAAAAAAAAAAGAGTTGTGTATTTGTTGATATATTTGAGGAGAAGGGTGGATGAAGTTAGATAGTGATTTGAGTTTTTGAGAGTAGCTAACTCAATTTATTTTTAGTCACTTGACCATATATTTTCCTACCCCTCACAAAAGCCTACATTACAACCTATTGAAAGTCCTTTTTGATTCTAGACTTGTGTGCACATTCTAGCAGTGGAGATATTAGAAAATTTGCAAGCCTATGGTAGAAATTTCTTCATACATGTTTTTGAGTGCTTTCATCTTTACCTTAAACACTTGAGAGTTGAGCGATACACTTCCTGTGAGTTCTTCCACGGTTGATGAATTTTCTGTCACTTTTCAAATTGCTTGTGGGTAGTGGATTCTTGGTTCTTGACTGTGATGAATCTTGTGAGGCATTGCACTTTAACCACTTGATCTTTTGATTTCTTTCTTGCCTATTGATTGAGGACAATCAAATGTTCAAGTTTGGGGGATTTCATAAGCTCGTTATTTCACTCACTTATCTATATTATTTTTATACTATTTTATGTAGAATTATTGAGTTTATATATATATTTTATGCATGATATCAATATTAGGTGATTTTAGGTGTGTTTTGATGTTTATGCAGGTTTTTAGGCCTAAACTCACGAGAAAACCGTTCCGAAAGCAGTGACGTGTAAGAGTAGCAGTGAAGAGTTTTTCCATAAGAGGAATTCGGGCTATTGGCGCATGGCAGTGGATAGAGCTTTGAATTAGCTTTCCAACGCAACTGGAATCGGGTCAATCGGAGTTCGGATGAGGAAGTTATGGCCAAAACTGTGAGACCGCGCAGACGGGGCTGACCTCAGTTTTCCACGTCGATTGACGCTGTTTAGAAGCGGTCGACGAGGCAAGAAATTGAGACTCGATCGACTTGTTCAGCCATGGTCGACGCGTGCATGTCTGCTGGAGCGAAAATCTGATAAAAATCGGATTTATTCATATCTTTAGCCCTAGATTTGATAGGATACACCTCCACCTCTATAAATAACCTTGTAAATTCGATTTTTAAGCATTCCCAATCATGTTTTATTCCAGATTTCAGATTTTTAGAGATTCCAAGAGTTCTAGGGTTTATGTTTGAAGACAGAGTTTTGTGGGAAGACATTCCAACCCAAGTTTTTATGCAAATCAGGTTTTATTTTTCTATGATGAATAATACTCTGAATATGTGTAACTAATCTCTTTTTCAGATTCTAGGGTTTCGAACTATCAATGTATGCATGTTTGATTAATTGAATTATTTTCCCTTTCCCTTCGTAGTTTGTGAAATCTGTGCTTATTCATAATCTTGATTTGTTGGCCACATCTTAGGATTATCTAGTTGATTACTTGAGACGTAACTGTGATAGTTTTCAATCGAGAGAGATTTTCACAATATAATTTGATTTCTTGTCGTAACTGAAGGAGATTAATTATAGGAATAAATCTGTAGATCTTTGGAGTTAGTTAATTTATCTTGAGACCGAGCGGAGATAGGTAATTAATTAATCTTCTTTACGAATTGTCCAACAAAGAAGTTCGTAATACTTTTCTAATGTTTCACTATGAAGAGGAATTAAATTTGGGAATTAATCGATTCATTCATACATGTCATACTTGATAGGTAGATATCCCTGGAATCTGTGCTTCTCTTATTTGAATCCAAAAGCCTTTTAATTTTCTGTTTAATTTTCATTAGCAAGTATTGCGATTTTCAAAACAACAAAACCTTTTTATCTGATTTTCCTGAACAATATTTTGAGAACATATGATCTAGTACTTAAGGTTTTTTCGTTGCTTCATTCCCCTGGATCGATAACCTTAGGGTTTACAAATTTATTTGCCACTATTTCTATAATTAATCTGTAGAAATTACAGTGATCAAATTGGCGCCGTTGCCGGGGAGTGAACAGAATTAATCTTACTATTAAGTCTGTGATTGAAATATTGCTTTAGGCTGTAAATTTTTTGTGTTTCCTGTAATTTCTTCAAGTTTTCGTACCCGCCGTCGACCGACGAGGACGCAGCGTCGATCGACGAAGTGGATTCTTTCCGTCGATCGACGCTAGGTCCAAGCGATCGACGTCGCTTCTGTTTTTCCAAATTTCCGTTGTTTATTTCAGTTTGTTTCGTTTTATTTCCAGTTTTACCTCACTACCTCCTTTGCTGTACAGGTAGTGCATGAGTACAAGAGCCAGAGGAAAGGACCCGATTTATTACTATCCGGACATTGAAGCTACTTGCAGAAAGATCCGAAGGAACAAGCGTGCTCAGGAAAGCTCAAGTAATCACACAATGGACGATAACGTACCACCGCCTCCACCAATGTTAACTGCCGAGGAACAGGCTGTGCTTCTCGAAGACATCCAAGCCATGAGAGCACAAATCCAACAACTCATTCTGGAAAGGGACAACCTCGACAATGGAGAGGATGGCAACCAGGATCCTCCGGAAGAGTCTGACAATGAGGAAGAAGAGGAAGCCATGCAGAACCGGTACAAACCTCGGTTCAGGGAGACGGACTTCAGAACTGGCATCAATGCCAACAACTTTGAACTGAAGCCCGGATTGGTGCAGATGGTCCAGCAAAATCAATTCGGAGGAAGACCTACTGAGGATCCTTATGCCCATCTAGATAAGTTCTTGATGCTCTGCAACACTGTCAAAATCGGGGGAGTCAGCAAGAGTGCCATCCGAATGCGTCTGTTCGCATTCTCTCTGAGGGATAAGGCACAGTCATGGTTCACCGCACTGGACAAAGGAAGCATAGGCACGTGGACCGAATTGAGGAATGAATTCCTGGAAAACTTCTTCCCTCCGAATGTCATCAGGCAGAGAAGGAAAGAAATCATCAGATTCGCTCAAAGGCCTGATGAAAGCTTCAGTGAGACGTGGGATCGATTCAAAGAGCTGTTGAGATCATGCCCCGGACATGGTTTCCCGCCAGGAGAACAGGCAGAATCTTTTTACGAAGGACTCAATGAGAAGACCGTCAAGTTGGTGGACACCACACTGGGAGACACCATCATGACGAAAAGCGGAAAGAAGGCCATGGAATTCTTCCAAAAGATGGCCAACAACACTCAACGGTGGTCCTCAAACCGAACTCGGCCTGTGATGGCGGTCGAGAAGGAGAAAGTGGTGGAGAAAGTTGCCGAACAACCTGATTTGGCAGCCGAGCTGAAAAAGTTAAGGGAAGATTTCGCTGCACTGAAGCAGGAGAAAACAGTTGCTGCAGTAGAGCCAGTGCAAGCTCCGTCTGAGGGGGATTGTTCCGCTGTAAATTTCATTCAAAGGGGCGGTTATCAAGACAACTACCGTGGAGGATATCAGCAGCACAACCAGCCCTACACTTTCAATCACGCGAGGAACCATCCTGGATTTTCCTACGCGAACCCCCAAGCAGCTGAGCAACCACCACCTGGGTTTGCAGTGCAAGATGGAGAAGTGGTGGAGAAGAAGAAGCCAAATCTCGAGGAGATTTTGGCCAAGTTCATGGAAGGCTCTACTGATACTGTAGCCAAGTTGAAGCAAGAGATAGCTGGAGTAAAGACCAAGGTGGACCAAGTCGAGAAACACATACAGATCATACAGACTCAGGTCGGTCAGATCGCCAAAGCTCTCGAAGCCCAGCACAAACCCGGGCAATTTCCTAGCAATACTCAAGCTAACCCCAAAGTTCAGAGTCAGATAAACCAAGTGAATGCTATCACTCTAAGAGGGGGAAAATCGTATGAAGGGCCTGAACAATCAGAAAAAGGTGCCCGAGATGAAGAAGAAGCCGAAGAAAAGGCAGAAATCGCCCCAGGCGAAGCTCCATTTACCGACGGAGCATCATCGTCGATCGACGGAGCCCCAAAAGACGCATCGAATGAGGCTGAAGCTCGTCGATCGATGCCAGTCGAGCCACCAATGTATAAGCCTCCCTTGCCGTATCCACAGCGGTTTGCCAAAGCGAAGATGAACAAGAAATTTGCACGCTTTCTTGAGAACATGAAGAAAGTAAACATTAACATTCCGTTGATAGAGGCACTACGAGAGATACCGGGGTATATGAAATTTTTAAAGGATATGGTCTCTCAGAAAAGACCCTTCGTAGAGCATGAGAGGGTCAACTTGTTCGAGGAATGCAGCGCGATTATCCAAAAGAAGATGCCGCTGAAGAGAGAAGACCCGGGATTCTTCACGATCCCCTGTGTCATTGGAGGAGAGACCTTCGGGAAGGTCCTTTGCGATTCTGGTGCATCTATAAACTTAATGCCGCTGTCAATCTTCAAGCGGTTGAAGATCGAAAGCATCAAGCCCACAACAATCTCGCTCCAGATGGCCGATAGATCAGTTACTTATCTGAAAGGCATCGTGGAAGACGTGTTGGTGAAGGTAAAAGATTTTATTATTCCAGCCGACTTTGTGGTGCTTGATATGGAGGAGGATAGAAACATTCCTCTTATCCTTGGAAGACCATTCTTGAAGACCGGAGGGGCATTGATTGACATTCGAGACGGCAAGCTGACATTCCGAGTCAATGACGAGTCGGTCACCTTCCCCATCTACAAAGAAGTGCAGAAGCGCAATAAAGGGAGCTATCAGGAAGAATGCCACATGATCAATCGATTAAATCTGGTGATTTCCTCTCCTTTTTCTTCTAGTGCAACTGATTCGGATTTTCCGGAGAACTGCTTACTGCACTCTTTGCTTTTGTCTTCAGATTTGGATAAGATGGGCGATGAGCTTGTGGATCGGGCAATGAAGCTGGAGGTATCCGAGGGAATAACACATGAGAAAGAAAGCAGATGGAAGCGGTTGCCAAGCCGACGCAGCCAGAAAAAGAAAAGAAAGCGTGGAAAAACACCCACGTCGATCGACAGAGGAGCCTCGTCGATCGACGCAACCTTTAGATCCTCGTCGATCGACTCTACTGTCACATCGATCGACGCACGATGGAAGACAGAGATGGAGTTTTCATCAGCGCGACGTAGAAAAGGGATTGCGGCAGTTTCACCCATGTTAACCGACGCAAATCGGGGAAAACTGCAATATAACTCTGATCCGCTAGTTCTGAAACTCAAGATGCTTCCGGCACACCTCAGGTATGGGAAGTTGGACAAATTACTACGAGTTCTAAGGAAGTACAAGTCCGCCATTGGGGGGACATTGAAAGGCACCAAGAAACGGGGGATGCAAGTTATCAAGAACAAAGTAGGAAAGGAGGTCGTGAAAGGACCTGCCTGGACCCGACCTCCCTGATGGTGATTGAAGACTTCGGGGGATAAAAAAGTTGATGTCTGAGATCAACTACTAGGTATCGTTCCCTCTCTTGTCTGATTTTCAAACTTATTCCACTCTTCGAGTTGGAAATAAGTTTGGGGGGATGTGGACAAGAGATGGAACGTCCTATCTTTTATTTATTCTGCTTTTTGTCTTTAAATTTTCGCACCTTTCTATTTATGCTTTCCTTCTTTAAATTTTTCGTATTTTTATGCTATTTTGTGGGGAAAATTTTTGAGTTTTGAGATAACCTGAACAAGATTGTGAGATTATAATTGATTGAGGGTTGAGTATTGAATTGATTGAGATTGTGGTTAGATGCCTATGAATGTAGAATACCGCATGATATGACTGATTTGACACTTATACTTGCTTGCGGATTGAGCTGATTTGAAATTGACTGTGGAAGAAAATTTTTGAATCCTTGTGTGAGAAATTTGAGCCTTTATTTCGTTTGATTTGAGATTCACATGTGTGTTTTGATTTCTCTAGAACTTGCCTATTTTCTGTGTTGAGACTGCATAGTGTGCACAAGTTGAGAAAATGATCTTAGGCCTTCTTTGTTAACCCAATATCCTAAACACTGTCCCTTCACAATAAATTTTTCCCTAGTTAGCCACTTTGAGCCTGTACAATTTTTCTTTCCTTGTCTATGAGATTAAGAAAAGTATTGTCTCACTCATGTCTTGAGTTGTGGTATGTATGGGGTTGATTGGTGAATTCGTGATAAGAAATGATAAATTAGTGGTGAAAAGATGTGTGAAAAAGAAGCTCAAAGAAATAATTAGAATTCTCATAAGCTCTCTGAAAAGAAAAGAAAAATTATGTAAAGAGCATAAGAGATTCAAAATGAGCTAGAAAAAAAAAA